>VZRQ01007361.1:1285644-1365342 GCA_013397975.1 Machaerirhynchus nigripectus
CGGCAGCGGGGGTGGTGTGGCTGAGTGGCGCTTTCGGCAGCCTGGTACCTTTTTCGGAGCCGCTTTTGGGGGTTTTTGGTTTCCGGAGAGCCCCAGGAAAGGCTTAGCTGTGCCAGCGCTTGGGTGCTCATTGCCCTCTGGTCAGCTGCGGGAGGTGCACCTTAAACTTGGGTTAGGGCTGAGCCGCTGGCCTGCTACGTGGGTGTTCCTCCATCTCCCTGTCAGTGCCACACAAGCCACATGTATCGCTGCCCCGTGTGACCTGCTTGCTCACCGCTTACAAGAAGTCACAGTCATGAATTTCACCGTTTGAGTTCATACCCTGCCAATAAACACCTCCCGGAGCTTGGATTGAGAGCTGTTGAAATTAAAGAGCAGCTTGTTGCTTCATGCCAGTAAAAGGAACCCTCTGTTCTTTGTCCCGCTCTGGGCAGGGAGTTCTCGTGCAGTGGCGTGTGGGCCGCCCACGAGGTGGGTACACAGGTACAGCCGTGTGGGTATGAAAATGAACTCGGTTTCCTCCAGGCGTTCCTGCACTGCACAATCACTAGGAGGAAGTCAGTGGCAGCTTTACTCTATGGGTTCACTATTTAGGGTTGTGATGTTGCTGTTCTGTAAGTAATCCCCTATCTTCAGTGGTTCATTTCACGTGTTCCAGGAATTCCATGCATCTTTTAGGGTCTGAAAACTTCCGTTCAAATCAGATGGCACGCTTCACTTAGGGTAGGACCCTATCTACCTCACAAGAGCTCTGCTCTTGATGCATAGTGCTAACCGGTTGGTGATGTTGAATCCTTTTCATGGACTTGATTTCTTCCCCTTCTCAGCTTATCTTCCCCCTACTTCAAAGTCACATTTTTAATCTCCATAGAATTATAGAATCATAGAATGGTTTGGATTGAGAGGGACTTTAAAAGTAATCTATGTCCAACGCCCTTTGCCATGGGCAGGGATACCCATCACTAGACCATGCTGTTCAAAGTCCCATACAGCCTGGTCTTGAACACTGCCAGGGTTGGGGCATCCACAACTTCTCTGGGCAACCTGTGGAGTTTTATTCTCCGTTAAGGCTCTTAAGCTAGATATCGTGGGATAGTTCCCCACTAGAACTTTAGAAACTGTTGAAAAATCTTGCAAGTTATTCTGTCTGAAGAGTGACATTTAACAAGTTTCCATATGCTTTTATTTTTTTCTTACCAGTGCTTCAACACATTACAGTATTTTTACACATTTGGGTACCTGCACAGTAGCCCTCAGTGATTTTTCTGTCTTTCTCAAAGATTTCAAAGAGGGTCTGGTGGCAATTCAGGCAGATCGCAATAAAGAAGCTCAGGAGAAGTTTGCAAGGTCTTGACACCCAGGCTGTTCTGTGATTTTACTCATTGAGTGGTGAGAATTTATTATGTAAATGTGTGCTTCAATCCTTCCTTTTACAAAGAAGTGGAATGAAGTGGATTTTTTGTTGAAAAGCAAATTTAGCACAATAACTTTCAAGCAAAAATTAGAGCGTGCATGTCCTCATGCACACAGACATATATGGCAGAATTTTCTGTAGAGATCCCAATGAGCTAAAAACATTAAAGGCACCATTGTTAACATCTAATAGATTAGTTCTGCTTAGGGATATGAATTTTTGCATTTCTGTGCTGGAAAAAAAACTGGCAGAGACATTTTCACATAAAAGTCCTTTTGTCAGGAGAGCTTAGTCTGCTGAAGAAAAGACACTGTTACAGGATGAGTATAATGACAGTTATTTCACAAGGACTGTCTGAGCCTTCCTACTTTTTGTCCTTTCACTGATTGAACGTTTGCATTAGGAAGGTTTACTGACTTGAGCTTGACAGTATCCAATTAACTATTAACTTCCCCAAACAATAGACTATGTGTAATGTAGTTGTTCCTCTGACATCTTCCCCTCTAGCTAGTTTCCTGAGTAAGAAGGCAAAGTTCAAAATGAGAAAAAAAATCAACATTGCCCTCATCTGACCTACTACAGCAATAATCAAATGCCGCTTGGCATATTCCACTGCTTGATGCATGGACAAAGTGCACAGTGAAAGAAATGCTGGAGCTGCCAGTGGAAAGGAGTTGGGACAGGCGCACCAAAACATCCCTTACCACTGGTGAGGGTGGCAGCCCCCTTTTAGGCCGGAACAATATTTAATGCTGGCAAATTTCTGAATTTGTCCTTCCAGCTGAGTTATTCTTTCGTCCTACAGCCACTGCTGTTCAACTGGAGTATCCATCTGAAATGGGAGATGATTAAGCAGTCCAAAACTCCCAAAATAATTGTATTTAAATACAAGTGTAAGGTACATACACTGTAACAACCTTAACAGGGGAGACCTGAGGGGAGAAAATAAAATTTTAAAAATACAGGAAGCTTAAATCCTTAGTGTTCCAGCTTTGGTTGCTGAAAAAAAAAAATTAAATTACCAAGGAGCTTGCTATTCTATACCAGCAGGAAATAACACAAGAGAGAAATGAATAATCATATTTCAACAGAGGGAAGGTTTCATGGTGAGAGATTTTTGCTAAGTTATTACCTAACTATCAGAGTAAAGACAAAGTGGTAAAAGATGCTCCAGGCCTGCCATAATTTCATATGTGCTGCAGTGGCTACACACCTGGACAGCCAGCTTCTACAGAGCTGTGTGGTTGTTGCCATCCATCAGATCTGGAGCTTGTGTTATCCAAGCATTTTCCTGACTCCTTCAGAATCACAACACTGTTGTTGTTCTTGCATTTCGCTGTGCTCGTGTTCTGGCTTTCCCAGATACAGGGAAAGATGCAAAAAAGGTAGAGGTGCTTGGCAGTGGCAGCAAAAATCTTAATGGTTGTCTGGCTGAGAAATGGCCATCTGAAAATTGTCTGCATCTCCCAACCAAGAATCAAGCCCTCTCTTAGAGACAGGATTTATTCCCAACCTGCCACTTAACCTTGTTTTTTAACAGAGCAAATTCCTCTCAGTGCTTCTACCTCTGTTTCACCTCAGTTTTTCTTCTTTCAACTGTAAACCTTTCATGACCAAATCTTTTTTTGCTTTATGTTAGCTGAGCACCTTGCTCAGAGAAGCTGTGTTTCTGCTGGGCCTTTTCTACACTCCTGTATGAACAATGAACAAAGAGGGGCACAAATACACCCAGTGGGCATCTCGGAAGGACTGGCCATGGTTGCCCACTGCCCCTGCAACTGGTCTGGGCCCCAGGCTGGCTGCTGCTTAAGGCTGCGTGCCGTCCGTACAGTACATGGATGGGGGAAGGAAAAGCCAACTGCCTTTCAACCACCTCCTTAAACCCGGTGTGATGAGGAGCTGGGCTTCGAGTCGTGGCACGGCACAGGGAGGATTTGAGGCCCTAACCTGGCACCGTGGCAGGGCAACAGGAGGCCAGGCATATGGGAAGGGAAGGGAGGAAGAAGGGGAGCTTTCCCAACCCCTTCCTGTGACTAGGCTAAATGGTGTATGCATGACAATACAGAAGGTTTTCTCGTCTCACAGACAGATTTCATGCTCATGCAAATTCAGATCTCATTCCAGTTTTGTAGACGTAAGCTGAAACAAATGCCTCAGTTGCTGAGCTAGTTTGCAAAATACAGTTTTTGGTTTGTAGTATTGTAAGCTTATTTTGTACACAAACCTGCTGTAGAGTTCATGGCTTGTGTAGCACCTGTTGCAGTGCTAATACTCAACAAGTAAAAGGATGTAGAAAATCATGTTGAAATACAATTGCATATACAAATGCTTAGTAGCCATAAAATGCCACATTTAGGTAATCTTTATTCTGTATTTTCTGTGGCAACATTAAGAAATAATCTTCTGTGTTGTGATGCCACATCTCCGTACAGAGCTGCTTCACTAAGAAATCAGGTGTGATTCTTTCCAGTAGGTAAACTGTTGTTCCACTTTAACAAGATAAAAACTGAGGTATGAGAGAGAGCAAATAATCTGTCTGAGAAGTCTTTTGGGAAGGTAGGACCAGAGCTTGGTTTCCAAACTTACAGAATCATAGAATCATTTAGGTTGAAAAAGACCTTTAAGATCATCAAGTCTGTGTTTCTTTACCCTCACCCCCACATCACTGTCATTTCCCTCTCTGTGGAGATCCTGTCTGAGCCGCAAATGCCTCTGCCATATGCTCAAAGGTGATGAACATTTATATTTATTCATCTCCTTCTGAAGGCAGAGGCTTTTAAACGCATTTGTACTGTTACATAAACATGAACCTGGAAACTGTGAAGTTCATATTGTGCCAAAATTGCTGATGTTAGCTGAGGTCCAGTGTCTGGGTAAAGAGCAGTCAGATACACTTCTATTGAAGAGTTAGTACAAGTGAAAGGAAATCACATTAAGAATTAAGGATTTTGAGTGCCAACTCATTTTCCAGTTGCCTGCTTCATGGTACTGCTCTCCTACAATTAAAGGAAAACTTTTCAGGGAAATTTGATAAATAGACTTCACACACTGGACATCTTCATTGTAAGCGAAACACACTGAGAAGGTGTCTCTTTTAACTTACCTCAGGGTAACTTGGTGGATGATCCACTGACGGCCAGGCAGCTGCAGTTAAAGTGAAGCCTGAATTAGGTCCTCAGCAAGTATGGGTTTCTGGAGCTCTTCTTCTTCTAAAGGTCTGTTTCACTCTTTCCTAGAGAAACTGAATATAGGTCCAGACAGCACGGCAAAAGAACCCAAAGCAATTTGCGCAAGCAAAAATAAGATATTTTAGAAGGGTCTGTCAAAATCCAGCACATTGTCTCACTGGTAGATGAGCTTTGAAAGAGAGAGTCTGTGTCTCCTGTATCACTCTTAATTATTTTGTGCAGAATTGTAATGAACTATAAAGATTTTCTAACTCCAGTCACTGCAAATGTCCAAATATGTACTTCAATAATGCACAGTTAAGGCTCCAGCATATTTTCCAAAGATGTGAAGATTTGTAAAGCCTGATCTAAAATTTGCTAAAACAATGACAATCTAAACAACTGACTGCCAAGGGACACAAACTAAAACTTTATACTCCAGGCTTCTGGCACAGGCTCCCCTGCCAAAGAGTGGGCTGGTTGCACATTAGTCTTTGCATCACTTTCCTTGTCTCACCTATCTCCTTGTCTAACCCAGCCTGTCTCTTCTTCACCGATCCTTCTTCCCACAGGAAGGTGGGGTTATTCAGGACATGGTTCAATATACTTTGAAAGAACTAAATATTAGAGTCAAAACAAGGCACCAGGCTATTGGCTAAAATCTAACTCTGCGGCAAGTAGCTCCCTCCTACACTTGCCCTGTCACCCAGGAGATGTCTGGAGAGTGGATGTCTTTTCCTTCTTCTACTGACTGAGTGGCAGATCTCTTGCAGACCAAACTGGAATAAAGCATTTGCTGCCACATCCCTTTGCTTTATGTTCTGTTCCTGATGGGGGTCAATAGCCTGCGAGAAGCCTTGTTGTGACAAGAGCTCTACAGATGGAGGAGCAAGGGAAAGCTTCCTGTGCTTCTTCATGCTGACCTGACCTCTTTCTTTATAGAGAGGGAGCACTAGGATGAAAATTTTCTGCCACTAGAGATAGCACGGGGCAGAGAATGAAGATTCCTTCTCACAGCAAAAGATCAGCTGGGTGGTGGGTAGCAACAAGTTAATGAGGGAATGTTTTCAAGGATGGAGCAGGCTGCATGTCCGTGAATGACTCTAGCTGTATGACTACGTGGATTCATGCCTAGTGACCTAATTCCCAACCCAAAATGTGTATGTGGAACCTGATGCTGGAGATGATGGTTGGGTGAAGATTTGCGCTAACCGCAGTGATCACCTGTGGCCCACCAGCACCTGACTCAGTATCACCTCGAGGGGCAAAGCAGCAGAACCCTTCCTCTTGTGCCTTCCTTTGCCACACCTGCTGCTCAGATCCTGTGCCACTCCCCTGTCTTCCCCAGCTGCTTTGCTTTCATAATGCTGTGCCAATATTGTGAAGAACAGGCAGAAGTTGTTGATCCCATTAAAACTGGTATGAGTGGGAGAAGAAGAGACAGATTCATGAGCCCCTTGACAAAGCATGACCCTGAAGCTTGCATTCTTCTAATCATGTCCAGCCCCATCCCATCAGGTATGGGTAAGAAGTTCAAATCCAGTTCATCCCTAATGGTTGGTAAGGGGCTTTTGGTCTCCTCATCAATCTGCCTGCTCTAAATTTCATTCTGAACAGTGTATTCACTGTGCAAGTCATTCCACACCACAGCAGGGCCACGGACCAGTGGGCTCAAATCCAGCCAGAAGAGGATGAGGTCTGTTGCTTGAACCTGAGGTTTATGCCCAAGTGATTCTGTCAGCAGGTGATTTGGGGTGGGGGGAGAAGGAGTAAGAGAGTTTATACTTTTAGAAACCCTTGTTCAACCTATAGTACCTATCGTTAACTTCTGTTCCTCCAAGACAAAGTGTCAAGATAATCACTGTGAGCCTGTGAACTGCAACACTGAAAATAATTATCAAAGCCACTCTCCATTTAAACTAGAAGAGCTGTTGCTCAGCTGTAATGAAGAGAGCTCATGCTTTGCCCTATCATAGCAGGGATCCAGGCTGTATTTAATCATTCTTACTGGCCTTAAAGGCTTTAGTGATGTTTCTTTCATTTGAGCGCTCTCTTTCTGCCAATTTGGAATCCCATCTCCTCCCCATAAAGCAAACCTGTAGTTACCCAAGCAGTAGTGGAGGATGGTACGGAGCAAGGAAAACATAGCACAGGAGCATTCTTCGTGGCATTTAGAAATAATGAGTGCGATTTCCCAGGTCTTAGGACTTTTTAGACCATGATTTTAGGAAAAGGAGAAGTGAACCTCAGTCAGACAGGAGCTCTAACCGTATAGCTGTAATACCATGTAAGAAGCAACAAGCTAGGCACTACTGCCGCTCCAACAGGCAACAAGAATTATAGTAATAACATAAGAGCTTTGGGACTATGAGGCAGCTCCCTCCCCCAGGAAGGACACTGAGGACATACATTTTTTAATGAAGCAGTGTATTCCCTTTCTTCACTGATTTAAAAGAAGCTTTAGATTCCCATCTCCACTTGCAAAGTAGGTGTTCAGCCTCCTCTCAATTGCATGCAGATTACTCTCCTGGCACACAAAGGGAAACCAGCAGTTTAAGAACAATGTGTTGATATTGTATTTTATTCCCAAAAAGTACTTTTCATAAGGACAGCTCCTGGTGTGATCCATGTGCTGTGTAGCCACATGGGCAAACGCTAATTCCACCCATCAAATGTGCAGATAAGGAGAGTGAATGGGACAGGGGTCAGGAGCACACTCCAATCAAAGCTGTTGAGTACCACTGGCAGATGGAGCACGCTGAGCAATTAATAAATCCTTTCTGAGGTTGGTACCATGTTGGTGATGACGAGTTTGATAACTGCAACAGCTGTATCACTGGCATATTGCATGTCATGCATAATACTGCTACCCTGAGAGAAACAGCTGTAACACATTACAAGACTGACACATGCAGAGGGCTTTGGTTTTTAAGGTGATTACAGGCAACAGAGTTAGGGCACATGTGTAGCAACATGTTCCAAGGATGACTCCTGTTACTGGATAATTAAACTTTAAAACCATCAAGGACTGGGCGTTGTCCCTGACTGCCAGAGCCAAAGTGGGGGAAATGCAAGGACGAAACAGAGAGCTTCACACTGGACACAGGTGAAGTGGACTTGTCTGGAAAGCAGTGGCTTTCCTCCCCGTCTCTCCCATGCTGCAGGCTGTGTCTCCTCTTCCCACTGGATTTGGGTGAGGTTGCCAAGTGCAAGGGTGCGAGCCCGGGGCTGGCCTTGCTTCCCAGCTGAGATGGTATGTGATCTGTGGGGGAAACACATCTGACTTTCTTCTCGCAGAGCGTGGCTGCAGCCTGGCTCTCAGTCTTACCACTGTGCCCATCCTGTTTCATTAGAACCTGTTTATATTTTTAATACTGTGTTTGCTGCTAATTACAGCCAAGCAATACTAACTCAGTGTGCAAACAAGGCCATCATCCAAATATTGTTTTGCATAACCAGAATGCTGGGGTTGCAAACATTTGCATAATGTTTAATTATTTAGTCAGAACATAAAATTTGTCTTCGTCTCACAAGCATTTTTGTGAAATGTCTCAATAGTTAAACACGACTATGTTTATTAACAGCAGGGAAGATTCTTGAAATGTATTAGAAAAAAGCAAGTAGCTGAGTCTACAGTAATCAAAATATGCTGTTCCAAAGTAGGTCCCCAAGCATGGCAAACACCAGCATGAACTCCTATGTGCAACCAAGCAGAAGACAGTTAAAAGTGTAGCAGTTCAGCAAGTGTAACTTGGAGGGGTCAGGGAGCCCGAATTCAATGGCTTAACTCACTCTTTAATCAATATGTAACATTTTGAGAAGACTGGTTCAATTATATTGACCCAGCTGAAGCGAGCCTTTTCTCTGTGAAAGGTAAAATTTGAGGTCAGCTGGAGGCCCACACATGGTGCTGCAGCCTGGGAAGGGCATCTGCAGGCTCCTGCTCCGACATGCTGCCCGTTGGAAAACGCCTGGGCCCACGCACCAGGTGACAGGCCCACATTTGTCCCACCCCAGTGGGACCTGGAACAGGGGGTGGTTCTTCATGGGGTTCCTCTAGGCAGTTGCCTAACAGGCTGGAAAAAAGCAAAAGAGGATGTAGTAAAGTAGCCAGAGGCACATAATAAAACCATCTGCCTTGATGGCATAAGAAGAGGGTTCCTTCTGCAGCGTTTCTGCACCATTGCTTGCTGATAGGGAAGAGGGACCAGTTTTGATCTCAGTTATTTTGGTGTGTAAATACAAAAATCCCCTAAAATGAATGGTCAGAGTAGGGGCTGAAGTTGACAAATGTGTTAGGATATCCCAGCACCAGGCAAGACCCAGAGATTTCTTTCAAGCAAGTAAAATTTGCAGGCTGCAGTGGAAGAGACAGACCCTGGCTGTCACCTACTGGACCTCACTTTGATCAAAATAGTTTCTTTTGCCCAAGTATAAAAGCTCCAAATCGTGATAAGCTATTTGAAAGGAAGGCAGAATTCAGGACCAGAAATTGTTTCTCAGTTAAAAGCACAATTGCCCACTAAGTTAGGAGGAAGTATGTCTTATGTCCTGGGAACAAGCATGAACCTCTAAAATCAAATATTTAAATAATTTGAAATGATGAGCTTGCAGATAAGAGAAGCATAAAATTAAAAAGTTATTTTATTTGGGCAAGATTGAGGTTTTTATCCTCTCTTTTAGATTTGACTTTATACTTCAGTTGTATTTCAATAATGTTATGCAAGAAATTAATCTTGTGTCCTTTGCCCTCCCTGAAATTCACCTGTTACTTGCTAACAAGAACTCTACATTAATCAAGCCAATTTCTGAGACATGCATGTAGTTAGGAGGCTCCCTTTTTGTCCATCAATTACATAAAAGCAGCCAAGGAAACCACCTCTTCTCCTCCAACACCCCTGGTGTAACTTCCAGGGCTCAGTCTGAGCATTACTGTTTTGTGGCATGGGGCCCGGGCTCCTGTCACCCAGGACTTGGTGAGGGGATGGCTTACTTTGGTAGGTGAATCTGGGGAGGTGTTTGTGCAAAAGGATAAAGCAATCGGGGAAACCAGCACAAGTCTACCTGCTGGAATAACCACCCTCTGCTTTCCCAGCATGAAAACCTGGGCCCGCATAAACAGGATCTGACAGCAAATGCTGTGTTTTTCCTAAGCCAAAGCAAAACCCTCCTTCCCATCCTGCTTTCGGGAAGTAGGTCACAAATCAAAATCTGCCTCCCCAGTCTCTTCCCCACAACCACAAGGTAAGATAAGATAAGATAAGCTAAGATATATCCCCGCATTAATCGCAATTTCTGGGGCGTGAAAAGGCAATTCAAAGGCTCTCTGCTGAGCAGCTGACAGCACCATTCACCATCAAAAGTGCCTCACAACCCGCTGCCCCATGCCATGCACTCTGCTGGTGGACCAAGCGCAGCAGCTGGATCTGATGCTGCAGAAACACAGGCACCCTGGGGTGGCAGGCGGCTCACTCTGGGCTGCTTCAGCACACATGGAAAACAAACAGAAAATCACAGAGAAGGCAGAAGCAAGGAAACTGGGCACTCAGAATTCCCAGCTGAAGTGGAAAGGTTCCCTCTGTTATCTCTAGCTCAAACTTCTTTACTTTGTATCGCTCTTCTTCCTTCCAAGATTGTAGCACCACCGTAGCCCGGCTGTACCCACCACATTGCCATGTTGCACAAAGGCACAGGCAGCATATCAGGTGTTGGACCACATCCTGTGAGCACTGGAGCTGGATTTACTGATGGAGTTTTGCAGTGCCACAGGGTTGGGGGCCAGGGAGTGACTGGTGCCATGACTTGTCTTACTTGGGACTCTCATTATTGTGGTTTGACATAAAGGCATAAACCAACCTAGAGGCTTCATTAAGCAAAAAGCAATCTTTCTGTGTACTTGAGGTGAGTGCTGCAGGAAGAGGCAAAGGAGTTAAAAGAAGGCAAGTCTTGTTTCAAGGAGTGGCTAGATGGGGAAGATGATGTCTGTTTTGCCTGGACAGGCTCAGGACCTTATTCTGCTGCCTTGTCTGCAGGCAGCCTGCCCATCAAAATTATCTCTGGTGCTGAGTGCAGAGAGGATGAGCCAACAGCTTATTAAATAGGAGTCTCTGTTATTTCTGCTGAGAAAGGTGGCTTTTATTTTCCTGAAGGGTTATTAACTGAATTCTTCTCTTGTCATAACTCTGGTTGTTTTCCTCTGCCTTTTCCAGACAGTTCTCCTTGGTTTTTCAATGTAGGCAATGACTTGGAGGGATTTACTGATAGTCTTGTTAAATTTGGGGCAGGAGGAATAAAAATAATATGGAAATAGGATTTCTTTGGGAGACACAATCACCAGAGCCTGACTTTGGGACAAACTTGGCTCTGCAGTTCAACAACTGCCCATTTCTGACAGAGCGTTGAAATCTTCACAGCACCTTGGACTGCCACCTGCACAAACAGTCCCGTGACTGGAGCTGGACCCCAGAGATGTGTAAATAATGTTGGCCTCACCTCAGCGTGGTCTGGTACCAGCTGCTGGCTGGGGAGGGCAGCACAGATCGTGGTGGGCAATAGGAGGGTTTTGCCAGATTCCTCTGCTTCCTCACCAGCTCTGATGGGGCCACGGTTTTCTGCTGCTTGGCCCAAGAGCAGCATGGATGGCCCGTTTGCCTTGTTGTCCCAGAGCTGCCAGCATGGGTGACAAGTGACAGTGTAAAAACCATGTGCTGGTAATTGTTGCAGGACCCATTGGTGCAAAGTGTCATTTTTTCAGTAGACAGGGAACAGAGAATTCTTTCTTTTTCCTTTTTTTAATTAGAGGTTTCTCAGGAAGAGCTGACTCTCAAAGGCAGGGTAATAATTTACATGTCAATTCTAAACTTGAGAAATCAAGCCATATTTGGGAAAAAATGGGGACTACTTGTTACAGTGAGGATGCCACAGTACTTGGCTCGGCAACCTTGAATAGACTTCAGTGGAATTATGAACCTGCAAAATACACCATTTCATACTTATTTGCATAGGTAAATGAACAAAGCAAAAATAAATCAACAATGAAAGTATTCAATGTGATGGTGTGTGAGATGGAAGGAAGGATAATTGTCCTCAATCACTTTGCTTCAGTAATATCTTATATGCTCTTAGCTGCATTCCTAACAATTCTTAAGAGAGAGATTTGGGATCCTGGAGAGGGAGATAGCTCAGCATTTCCCAGAATGATCTCCATTTAAGCTGCCTTAAGTGAGCTAGAGTGGTTTTCTTCTGGGAATACAGCCAGTGTACGTAGAGAATTGGAATCTGCAGCAAAGGTGCTGCAAGATACTGCAAAGGAAGAAGATCTGAATGATCTGTGAATACATGTCCCATCAGTCCCCAGCTTCAGAGTGAAACGTGATACAGAAAATTATCTGGGAGTAATAATCCATAAAAAATCTATATGTGGTTTTTATCTTGTGAAGTCAGACAATAAAAGATCCCATGCTACCAAAAGTCAGTGGTTTCTGTCACTTGTTGAGCATCTTGGCAAACACTGGGAGAATGTGAGCCTGAGTGAGAGCTGTGCCCCACTGGAGCTGAAATGTCTTCTACAAGAATTAATCTCCATGCAGCCCCATTGTGCAGGATCACACTGTTATGTTCCCCCCTGGGCTTTTTACAGACACGCAGCACTGCCCAGTGTTCACACTGGGGTCTGGGGGTTTTTTAACTCTGTAACAGTACAAAAGTTATCTTCTAACCACAAACACAAAATCCTGTAAATAAACCTTTGTTACCCACAGCAGAGGGCTCATCAGGTATACAAAGCAAACATTTTGGCAAGTTTATTGTGCTCCTTGAGACTAAGAGGGAATTAATAGCATTGCAAAATTACAGCAAGCTGCTTGCTATGCTGCTGCTGGATATTTTCACTGGCAAGAAGATTTTATGTTCCTTTTCATCTTGAAAAAAAATGCAACAGTTTTTACTGTCAAAGGCAGCACAGGGCAAAACCGTATCAAAGTAAAGACTAAGGGGATATTTTGGCCTTAAAAAATCGCACTTCACTGTCCATTTAAAATCATTTAGTTGCAATTTTTTTACATAAAATCACTAAACATTGGGAGGTAGCTGACTAGGGAAATCCAACTGGTAAACTGCATAAATCATGAAATTTAGGGGTTTTGCGCTCAAAGATGCCTGATAGATGATTTCATTTGCATTATATGAGGCCCTTCACTGCTGGGAAGGCACCATGCTCATTAAACAGAAAGCCAAAGATGTCTCATGCAGCATTTCTGGGAGAGGAAACCTCTATTTTTCAAGTCCATTTTGTTGTTGTTCTTTGACTGTAATTCCAACTCTTGTTAGTTTATATGCATGAGTCATAGACAAAAGGTGAATTTTTACATTTTATTTCCCTGTTAGATGTTATACTCCAACAGTATATATTGCAGCTGCCTGAGCAAAATGGATCAGCCCAAGTTAGTTATATTGCCTCTCAGCTGGAAAAGTATGATGATATCCTCAGGAAAGCTGATCAGATCTGAAAGGCTTTTCTGGTGGCATCGAGTGTGAAACATAACTCATTGTTCATACAGAGGAGAGAACTATATTTTTATTTGCATTTTCTATTTCCACAGATGAGCCATTTCACCAAAGAAAAATTACTGAGTTCTATAATTATTTTCTGCCTATCTGTTGCAGGACACCGATATCAAGTCCTACTTGTATGACCCTCTGTCTTAGAAATCTCTATACAGAACAACACTGTGAGAAAATAAAAATTCCCCTGGCTGTCATATCAGAGGTTCAAGTAGCCAAGTGGCTTCTCTTGCACAAAGTCCAGGGCCATTGCAGTGGTGAGAGAATATGAAGACCACTGATACTGCCTCCCAAAAACTTTCACAGGCTCCCAAACCAAGGCCCTGGCTTTTGTGTTGAGCAGCACTTAAAGGATTTTTTTATTCCACTGGTTTGTTGTTTGAAGCCAACTAAACCTTTGGTGTCTACAACCTTCTGTGACAATCAGTTCCAGTGTAATTATGCACTGTGTGGAAAGAAGCACATAATATTAGTGATTCTCTAAAGCATATTTTGAGACATTTGAATTGGTCCGTAATTATGGCAGAATTGGTCAAGATCCTGAATTTGTTTCAGGTAGGCCTGAGCAGCCTTCAGGGCTGCAGTCTTGCCCTTGAAGTCGGATGAGGTTGCTCATGGGCTCTTAGGAAGCCACAACCCTGGCTGTCACCACGCACAGCAGTCATTGGCACTGGAACCCTAAGAGTGAAACCACTGGAAACCCTAAGGTGGCAACACCTGGATCATGTCACAGTCAATGGCAAAACAGAGGCTGATGTTCAGCCCATGCTTCCCGCCTCGGCATGCTCCCAAATCCAGATCCCAAATGCCACACAAGAAGGAGGCCTGTGCCCAGTGAAGAGCCAGTCGCCCCCTCACCTCCTCTCCTTGACATGTCTGCAAGGGGAGTGGACACAGGGCTTGTTCCCCTTGAGATGGTGCAGGTCTTGCCATGATACCTCCACCTTTCATCTCCATTATTCCTGAGCACCTTTCTATGAAAACAGGAGGTAGTCCAAGAGATTTTGTACTCTTCCCCATACAGCTGCACAGATCATGCTCCAGGAATTCAGTCAAGATTCAACACAGTTTTAATTGTTTTAAACAGGGAGGGAATTGTAAGAAGACAGAATGTATCTTTAACTACATTTCCTGAAAACCTCTTCATGGGGTGGCAATAATTAGAGGGTACAAATTTGGTCCTTTTCTATACGTTGTATTCCTTTAATAGAGAAACTGGGTTTTTTTTCCAAGACTGCTACAAAAGGTAATAGCATATCGTAACATTACACTTTATGTTAATTAGTTATTTCAGAATGGGTGTTTTGGAAAGAGAGGGAGTTAAGATGGTTTTTATTGTATCTGAAAATGGACCTATTTCTACTGTAGGTTCTAGAATATGAATACCAAAAAAGAAAAAATATTACTTAAGATTAAGGATTGTGCATGCTTGCTCATGGGGGAGAAGTATGGAAGTTTTTTGCACAACCAACATTTGGGCAATTGAGCCCAAGGCTGCATGTCCTGTAATTAAGTTACTATTTCTGGTGTGGATCTATTTGGCAGAGAGCTCTCCTGCCACTTCTGATTTCAGCAGGTATCTCACACTGCCTTTTGCCATCTGCAGGAAGGAGAAAACCCTGGGACAGCTGGCAGAACCCTGTTTGGGTCAGGACTACTGACAGCTCTGTGATGGGCTGCAGCAGGTCTGTCCACGGCCCCATCCAGGCCCCCAGCAGCCATCCAGGCTGGTCCTGACAGGGATGCAGGCTGACTGACTCTGTCCTAAGGCTCTGACAAACACAGGATTAGTTTTTCCTCCTCCTATTTTTAACAACAAAAGACAACCTGACTGAAAAGCTTTAACAGTGTCTTGGGTATTCACGTGCCCAACTCTCTATTTCTTTATTCATTACTAAATGCAATTGTCATTACTGAGAGGGCTCGGGTTTTCCTTCCCGCATCTGTAGAGAAGACAAGATTACAAAATTGCAGATGCAGGTGCTAGAAAATCCTGTGTTTCCTACAGTCTCCCCACATTTTTCCAAAGAGAATATAATGTGACAAGAAAAACAAAACCACTAATATAAACATAAATAAACGTAGGGATTGCAGTGCTCAGGTAGTACTTTACCCAGGAATACACAAAACAAAACACTTGTCTTAGCAGTGGGGCATCACAGGGTTTGTCCTTTGCTTCTGTAACTCATTGGGAGGTCTTGAAATATGTTCAGAGCGGTTTCAGTCAATCAGCAGCAAATGATTTATCTTGTGAATCTTGTTAAACAAGTGAAGGTGAAGAGCCTAGGAGACTTCATGAGTGGGAGTCACAAACTGGTGGGGGAGACTCAGGCCAATGAGCACGAGGATGTTACATAAAGGTAGTCAAGTACAGACGTGCTATCTGTATGTTACTGGTTTTTAATGAGAAGAACTAAGATTATGTGGGGGATGATATGTGAAGCTGACACCGTGATGAAATTCACAGTTTTCCCCAGCATTTCAGTTTGAACTTTAGCTCCAGGATTTTCAGTTCTTAATTTTTAATTAAATTCATATTGACCATTGTTATTAACACCATCCTCCTAACTGGGCATGTGGTTTCACATAAAGGAAAGCCAGTTGTAGCCAGATGAATTCAGGCAGGAAAGCAACTGTGAATGCATTGTTGAGCTTCCAACTGCAGTTCAGTCTCCTTACTGCTTGCCTGCTTGAAAACACTGTGCAACCAAGGTTGCTTACAGAAAGAACTGAGGAATTTTTTTTCATGGTCACACATAAATGTGCATATTTGTGCCTCCTGAAGTGCAGCCTAACCCCAGAAACTGTACCACTGGCTTGGCTAGGCAAACATGCAGCTCAAGCAACACATTTTATGGAGTACTCACTAGCAGCTATTCAGGAATACCTCCGTGGGCCCAACAGCTTTGGTAGAAAGTGTGTCATGTGATTCCAGTGAAACACATCAACAGAATCAGGATGTTAGCACACAATTATAAATGTAAACAGAGAAAACCATAACAAATAGAATTTTCCAGCAACGAGAGGAGTTCTGCGAAGTTTAGCAAAGATCCTGTTTGGATGCAAACATCATTAAAAGCAGAAAATGCAGGAAATATATAAGGTAAAAGTTTTATTTTCCAAAGTGTAAGTATGTCCTTAGCATAATTTAAGTAATCCATTGCCATTGCAATTCTGATTGCTACAAAATTGAAGGTAAACTTTTTGAATGCACCTATTGCACACTTTCTCCACAGCTGTATAATAAAACCCTTCTGTATCAAGAGATTCTTCACTGTGATTAGCTGGTCTGCAGGAGTTCAGCTAAGTAGTTTACTTAATTATGGAAGATGCTACTTTTTTGCATCATTCTATTTTATAATCTGCGGCATATCACTCCAAGCTTGAGATTTCTTTTTGGCCAGCTCCATCCACGATGGCTGATCTGGAGAAGCATTACTGGCTTTCTTCAAGTAGCTTATTTCCTCCTTATCCACCAGTGCAGGTGATGGAGCTACTGTGAATAAAACACATGGACATTTTACACTTACTCGCTGTGCAACTAAACACCCTCTTTTATTAAATACTTCCCATGCCTTGCCCTGTGGTAGAAAATCTTTACATTTCACATGGAAGCTTCTTCTTCAATAAGTTATTGAGGAAATTACCATTCTTTGCTGTAAATAATACAGTTTCTTCATCACTAATATCTTTTGATCCCTAAATTTACCAAAACTCAACATGATGACCTGGATTCCTTGCTGTGCCCTAGGTTAACACCCAGGCCAAAGAAGAGAGAGTCTTTTCATTAGCTAAAGTATTCACTTGTGAATTCCTCCTTTACTCAGCCCCCAACTCACAGGAATTTTATTACTTCAAGACTTCTGCCCTTCTTTGAAATTTTAATTTACCAAAGAGATTTACAACAAACTCATTGTGGGAGGACTGATGGTCAGTTTGTGATCACATCATTCCAGCTTGCTGAGGAAGCCACATTTAAATTGAATGCTACTGAAAATATTTTTGCTTACATTTTACACTGGGATAGTACATTTGGGCCTCCGTCCTCTGAAAGAGTCTGGAGTTCTTGATTCACATTTCTTTCAACACAAGTTTTTGACTACCCCTTGTTACTCTTTTGTTTGGAATCAAACCGGTCAAAAGAATATGTCACCAAATAAAACCCCAAACATGAGTGCTGAGAAAACTTTGCCCTGGCTGATATGGGGCTGAGGAAGAGATTAGGATCCAGCCCCTACTCCTTTTGCAGCACGCTCAAGCAGGATTTCTTCTGAGAAGGTCGTGAGACAACAGCCTACATTTTAAGCATTTTGTTTCTTACCAGGGACATAATGTGACAGTGAACTGGTTCTCAGCAGGGGCTTTCCTTCAGACTTTGTGTCTTTCCTCTGCTCTTCAGAAGCAGTTTTAGGTGCCAAGTGTGAAGGTTTGCTCCACTGTTGCTTCACTGGCCCCTAGGCACAGAGAGGAATAAAATCCAAGTAATGCAGGGAGTATGAGTTCAGTTTGGAAGAGAGCAAAGGTAGTGGATGGGGTGCCTGCCACAGTTCAGCAGACATTGGTCCCAATCCTCTCCCTTGAGCTGATACCTGCTCAGAAAGTTACGGTGTTTTCATGTTAACATTCAGGATACTCAATTTTACAAATTAAAATTATCCCTCTGTATCTCTTCTTCATAACGGTATGAGTAGATAATTATAGTCTTCACTGCAAAGTGTATTCCAAGTGCTTTGCACATCTCTACTAGCATACATAGGATTTGGAAACAGCCTCATTCTCTCATGTTTTTCTTCCATCCCAAATTTAGTGGGCTAGGGCACTGTATTTTTGGACAGTTGATGGTGAACGGATTTTTCATAAAAAAGAAATCAAACACATCCTCCAAAAGATTTTCTTGCCAGTATCATAAACTACCCTGAAGTGATAGTGCCTGGTGCCATGTGGGAGAAAGAGAAAGTGGGAGTAGTACAGTGGCACCAAGCCTCACATGCTGCAGTCAGAAGCATCTTGGCATGTTTCTCTGTTAGCTGCTATAGGGAAATAAAATTCATGGCATGAATTTCAGGGATCATTGCCAGTTAAAATCTGGAGTTTCCTGTTCTGCCACAGAAACTGTATTTTGAGATTATGTTGGGCATTACTGCAGTTCAGAAGTTTGCCTAGACATCTTACTAGGTATCATTTCTTGTTAATCTAACCACTGCTATTTTTCATCACCTAGAAACCTTCTCTTACTCCAGGATATAATACACCAGTCTGGGGTTCTAGCAGTACCACCTGAAGCAGGAAAGTAGGCACTGAAAGTGCTGTACTGCTATAGGACACACATGGTCCTGCATCAGAACAGGGTTCTTATTTGTGCAGGATACAAAACAGGCAGCAGGTTAGTGTTCTGGATTCATGCCAAGCACTTCTGCTGGCACAGCTTTCTCATCTGAAAAGATCATTTGCTACAGGTATCACCCTGTTTTGCATGGGATCTCTGAAGAGACAGTGTCAGCCCATATTCCATGGCACCACATGGGCTTCTGAATTATCCATATACAGGGAACCAGAATTTATATCTTGGCACTCTCTGCAAGTGCAGAAGTTATTTTTATCCTATTTCACTTCTCAAGGCTCTAAAAATTGTTACCTAGGAGCTTCTGGGACCAAGCTGTTCATTCAGTGTTAAATCAGTCAGGAGGTACAAGAGGTTCAATGAAAGGCTGTGCTTAGAAGGATAGTTAGAGAGAACATATTTCCTCTGCATTGAGAAGGATCAGAGACTACAGTTTAGCACTTCATTTTGGATATTTTAGCATGCAATACACATATTAGATCTGGTAGGTACGCCAAGAAATTTTACACACTTCACATACTTCCAGGATTTCTTGGAGATACAAAATTACATATCTGAATAGTCAGAGAACTTTGAATCTGTAACACATTTATGAGAGCAGTGTCTTTGTTACTTATAGCTACACTCATTAAGTATCTGTAACCATTATGGCACGACTGATAACATAGCAGTAGATCCAAAGAATACTACAGGAGGTGACACAAAAGCATCACAAATTTTTTACTGCAAGTACCTCTGTTTGTTCCTTTCCTTTATTCTGTTTCTCTTTATTTGACTTATTATCTGGTGCCACAAGCTTTTCTCTGTCGAGTTCCTTCTCCTGATGCATGCCCCTCTGCTTTTGCCTTGCAATGGAAATCCAGGCTGGCTCTGTAGGAGTGTCAGGATCTCTTCCAGAGTCTCCGGCAGCCACGGGGGAAGGCACGCTTCTCTCTGTTGACAGATTATTTATGTACATGGTTATAGGAAAAAGAGTTGTAATCAGCTTCAGCTCATACTTTCTCAATATACTGATTGGTCCCAGGATATGAAACCAGCCTGGATAAATAAGAATTCTGTTTAGTTTGGTCTCCAGAGAGCAATTTTCCTGCACTCACAGATTTACGTTATCATTCTACTGGTGAGAAATGCTTTGCATCTTTCTTCAGCTGGAGTCGCAGTGTCACTGCCCTCACATGAGGGAGATGCACAAACACGAACCAAACTTCACTAATCTACCCATTTCCCAAGGTCTGCCCCTTCTGCTCCCTCTTCCTCGGCATCTTACAGACAAGCAGCAGACAATTCAAAGGCGGACACAGAGGGACTGTGGCGTTGCAAAGGCAACTTCTTCCCCCCACTGTGGGTGCCCTTGGCTCCTGCTCTTCTGATGTCCATGCAGCAGCAGCCCATGCCTTAGTCTGGTTCCTGCTTTCCTTCCATCCCTTTAGGAGCAGCCTCCCTCCCCAGCTCCCTGGAGTCTGCAGGTGCCACGGGTGCCTGTGCACAGCAGTCTGTGGTGTCTGAGCACAGAAGTACTGCTAAAACCACAGAGTGGCTTCCTGGTCTTTTGATGTGAGATTTACATTGACTCACCCCTGCTGACACTGGCCATGCTCTTCACTGGGGCCAGTAACTTCCATTGTGCTTTACTGGAACTGAGACGTCAGTGACACACAAAAAAAGACAATTTCTGGAGAAGAAAGTCAAAAGTGCTGACCTCACAACTGGACATGCAGAATCCAGGGTTATGACAAAGAGAAATACTATGTATTCAAATATTCTGTGAAGGGAAATCCTGTCTATTCACTGAACAGAACTGGGTCAAGAGAAGAGCCTCAGCAGCTCCACTGGCTTTATCCCCCTGGTTCTCCATTTTTTGACTCACACTGAACACAAAATTGAATTTTCCAACTAATGGTAGAGCTCCTCTGTAGTTTAAATGAGGAACAAGAACAGGACTAACAACCTTAGACCCAAGAAGGTTGATTTTACCCTTCCTGACCATTTCTGGCCACTGATGTATCAAAATTTACAGAAGGCTCTTTCAGAGCAGAAGTTAAGCTTCTCATCCTCAAATCATGTGTGGTCCCGCTCTTAGCAAAAGTTTGTTACTTAGTCAGCATCCTGTTCAGGGACCTGAGAGGAGGCAGACCCAGCCAGAAAGGATTACTGCCCTAGGGTCTCTTGGGGGCTCAGCTGCTCTGCTGACGTAGAGCCAGCCATGGGACCCTGTGGAGCTCCTGGAGCACTATGGGCTAGTTTGGCAGAATGTGGCCCTGATCAGGAAAGCAGGCAAATGTCTCTGAAGGCAGATTTGAGATGCCTCGTGAAGGCATGGGAGATGAAAGGGATGATGCTCTCCCAAGAGCTGGAGTCTGCCAACACAGGCATATTATGAAAGCCCACAAAGTTGCTTTGCTCAGGGATTTTCTCAAGTCATTTTTATACCTCACCAAAGAGAGAGTAGTTATTTGAACAAGAAAACATTGTAAAGCCTATGTCAGCTAAAAAATGAAAAAGAGAAAAAAACCCACGCTTTAATGCCAAAGCAAGATGTTTTGCCAGCTGATGCCTGCATTTCCCTTCACGTTCACCTCATGCAATCTAGCAGGAAAATCTCTGGAAGAAACAAGCCAGAAGTCCAGCTGTGCAAATGCAGCACAGATAAAACAGGGCCCCTGAACACTGAAGAAGCTTCTCTCCCTCTTGCACAGCATGTTACTCCAATTCTCTGCATCCCACCTAACCCCCATCTTTGCACGACAACAGCTGTTCCTCCCATAATCTTTTTCCCATCACTGTTGTTTTTTTTTTTTTGCCTTCCATTGGCTCTCTTAGCTTCATTTTTATCTCATTTTACAGGATGATAAAGAGTAAGGCTGGGAGAGATCTCAATATGTCATGTAGTCTATCCTTCAACTGCAAGGCAAGATCAGTTGAAAAATCAGTTTCATAGAAACTGTTTCCTCACAAATATGTATCTATTTAACTCTCCAAAAACAGGACAGGTCTCAGAGTCTCCCTAGGCAACCTATCCTATGGCACAGCTCTTTTTTTCTCCTTTTTTTTTGCCCATTGGGTAAGTTAAATCTTCCTTGCTCTAATTTAAGTCCTTAACTACTTCTCCCACACACTATGGACACGAGCAGATTACTCATAGTCTCCTTGCAAAGGCCTGTTAAGCATTTGAAGACTTAGACCATGTTTTCCCTATTTTTTTAACTTTTCTGATTAATCATATTCTCTAGATCACTCTTTGTTTTGTAGGAATTGTCCTAGTTTGGTCCAAATCGTCTTCAAATATGATGGTCAGAACTGGCACTTGAGATGAAATGGTGTTAGCATCAGCTGACATGGAAGGACTACACCACTTCACCTGGAATGGTTTTCTGTACACATCAGTCAGTGCCCCTTAACTTCCCCAGCTCTGCAAGATAAGTCAAGGTCTGCTAGCCCATCTTCTCTCAGTATCTTAGGACAAATCTCATTAGGATCTTTGTAAGCGAACCCACACAGCTGAAATGATGTGATGTCTGCTAATGAATCTGCCATCACATTCTCTCCTTTACTTGCAGCCATGCTCATGAGCCCATCAGCACCTTTTTAAGTGGTGGGCAATTTGGGCAGGACCTATTAGTGCACTGCCCAGTAAAACCAGGTGCTACACTTTATCAGCTCCCAAAGCACTGCTGCAGCACACGGATGAGCTGCCACGACTGAAGGTGATGTCCAGTGTTCCTCAGAGCTGAGGAACAGCTCTCTGGCTGTACAGCCGCAGACACACCACCACATGCATCCTCTTCCACCACCTCTTTACCTTCCTTCACTGTCTGTAATGTCTTGGTGCTCAAAAACTCCAGTGTCTTTATCCTGAAGGTCCTTTTCAATCCACCCAGACTTTTTGATGATACCGGGAACCTGGCTTCTGCCTTGATGCTGCTGGTGATGTACATCTTAGTTGCTGTGACTCCAAATCCCCCTTTGTGTTTTGTCCCATTTTCCCTGTCACACCACAGGAGCTTTATGTAAACATCAAGGTTGTTCCTCCTCTGCTTCCACCACACAATCCACACTGACAAAATGACTGCTATGCCCAGGCTCTATTTACTGCACTACATGTAATGATCTTATTGCTACCTGTGCTTCCATTTCTCTGTCATCCTCATGAACTTAGGATTCATCCTGCTGTTATTTCACTGTGCATTGCCTGGCACAACAGGGTTTCCTGCAGTGATGTCTGGAGGCTGTTATTATAACAATGTTTTTCATAAGGCAGACACTCTAACGAAAGCACCAAGCACCCCTACTCTTCAGGCAGTTCTCCCTCATGAGATACCAGACATCCTAGTCATACTAATTAGAAGGTAGCCAAATTAGAGCCAGGTATCATTCCATAAGAGATGGTATCCAAATGTGCCTTTGATAGTAGGGAACAAAAGCTCTTTATCATAATATTAGAGATTTTATATGTATCTGTACGGGCCAACTTAGGACAGCAGAGTAGTATCACCTACAGAGGATCAAGAACTGATCTGCTGCCGGGAGAGGCTTTCTTGTGTCTCTAAGCAATTACATTATGCCCTCATTCCTTTGAGAGTTTTTGCTGCAGAAAGCCAGACGGGCAGACAAGGCAGGGGAAATGCCTTATCTTCAGAAAAAAAAACATCAGATGCAACCCACGCAGGATTTGCTACCTCATCCATCAGCCAGAATTACTGTAAGGGGTAGAAGAGACATATTCACTATTTATTATCTTTCCCATTGCCCAGAGGTCCTTTACATCCTCCCACCTCCAATTAGATAAGGTTTTTTGGCAGTATATATGCACCATTGTTCCAGCCAGAAGGATGAAAGGTGGTGAAGTAATCCAGGAGACAGTATGGTGAAATGAGCTGGCAGTTTAAGGTGACCTGAGACTGTCCTAGGAAGCTCTTGGTACCCTAAGGGACACAAAGAGGCAAAAAGCTTTCTCAGGAAGTGACTGTTCTCTAGGGAAGTGCTGCTCACACATCTTTCTTGGTCCATGACTGTCTGATTACCTTGAACAAGCTATGTCTTATCTAGTCATGGGATCGTCCATGTGCTTTTATGGTTCACCACACGGCAAAGCACAGCCTTTAAGGAAGTGGGTAGCCAGAGTGGAACCAAAAGTACTCAAAAGGATGATTTTAATTCCTGCTTCTGCTGCATGTCACATGCACAGCAGCTGGCACAGAGACTCCCAGCCGGTAAAAGCCACTCTTAGGGAGATAACAAAGTAGTAGAAAATGCAAGCAGTGGCATCCTCCATCTGAAGCTGAGCTAGTGCGGACAGACCACAGTCACCACAAATGCCCTGTATTTCACTTCTCCTTTGTCGAAGCAGGGCTGAACTTCTGTGTTACGCTTGGAAGACTTTCTGAATAAAACTAAAATCTAAATAATATTCTTCATTTCATATTACGACATGTGATTCGACTCATTACTTAATAACTTCATAAGCTAATAAAGGATATTGCTGGCAGCAATTTGTCTCTCATTCATTCAGTTTTAACCTCGTGATTGCTTCTTTCCCTGGTCTCCTTGGAGCTGGCTTGGCCTCAGGCTTTTTTGAAAGAGAAGAGTCCCTTCTTCCACTTGGAATAAGCCACCAACAGTGGAAAGATACCAGGACAGAACTTGTCAAGCCAGTCTCTGCATAATGTCACCAGGTATTAAAACCAGCAATTAATGTAAGCTGCTGAGGGCTTTTGCTGCCACTTGAAACCACACCTGGAGGCTGCTGAAGCCTTCCCTTCATGTCTTCCCCACAGTCACCAAACACACACGGGACAGTCACAAGATCAGCTGTTCTGTCTGCATTCTTCACCACTTCCACAGCTTCCAGACCAATTACTGAGGATAGGCTCTGAAGCCAAGTGAACCACAGCCACCTTCTCAATTCCCTCCTGCAGGTCAGAATCCCCCCAGCTCTCCTCCACCGGGTCTGACAGCAGCAGGGCTGGCTGCCTCAATGGTCCTCTAGAGGGGGGAAATTCCCCTGTTGCAACCCCATTTAATGCAGGTATCTGTTTCCTTTAGTATCCTACTAAAACTGTTTTTACTAAAACTTCTTTTTTTCCTCAGACTAAAGCTATGTTCTTATAGATGAAATTTCTTTTGCCTAAATATTGCGGAAATAAATGTGTACACTTCTCATTGATATTTGGATATTATCCTGTAATGTGTGCCAGACTGGTTGTATGAAAAATAAGATGAAGAGATAAAACATTAATCTTTATGTGCAAAAGCAGCTATGATTGACTTGTTATTGTGCATGGGTTTATTCACACACACAGAAAGTGAAAGAAAAACACATAATCTATTTCTGTCTGTTGACAGACAGACATACTTCACGTATTCAAATGTACCTTTCTCTGTGCTGCTTATATGGATAAACACAGCAAAGACATACTTAACCATTAGCCTGAGATTTAGGGATTAACTTTGTCTTTTTTAGAGATGGCCTCAGATTTCTTTAAATCTGAGACCTGTTTTCTGTAGATCTAAAAGCCTCTGTGCACACACTGTAGCAGAGGTTCTTTATGACATGTAAGTCTCATACCTGGAAAAGAACATCTTATGCCTGCAAGGACTGCAAAGAGTGGTTAATCTTGCTGTAGATCTGTGCAGGCGAAAGGTCAGAGCCAGAACTTAGAGTCTTTTGAAAGTCAAACCACTAACAGCAAGCAAAGCTAGCCTGTGGATTCCCTGAGTGTTTTAAAAGCAAACATACTCAAAACTAATCCAAACAACTTTACACAGGGAGATAACACCCTCTGTATGTAAGTGTCATTGTTTTATAACACTGCTTATGCATGCATATTTAATTCCACACTGTTGTATCTTTGCTCATTTATAAAACTCCAGGTATTTTAAGAAGGGGTTTACAAATGCATATAGCATTCAGAATATCCTGGCCTACATACTTCCCTTTGTTTATTAAAGCACTACGTGCATTCATGTCAGTATACACACCCAATTCCTTAATTTCAGACAAAGCTCTTCTAAAAGACTTGGTTAAGTATTTCTGACATTTCTTTCTTCCCTAAGCTGCTCTGTGAGGTGTTTGACTTTTGATTGGATCTATACCACTGATGCCAGAAGAGTCTTTTTTTACACAAGAAACTGCCGTTTGCATCAAAGTCTATTTCACTGCTGGAAAACAGCCATGTTGCAAAATAGCCTGACACAACTGAGAAAGCAACTTCTTTTGGAAAAAAACCCTAAGAAAATGACAGCTTGTTTTTCAGCTGTAGCCAGGACAGCATTAAAGCAATGTCTTTTTGATGTAGAGAAAAACATTTTTCTTGTCATTTCAGAGCCTGTATTTGCCAGACAATACACACCAATTTCATTCACCATTACATCCATCGTTCTTCCCTGAGCTCTTTTTCTCTTTTTAAAAAGAGAACGTCTCCCCACTACAGCTCCTCAGTTGCTGATTTTTGTTTATCCTAATATGCAGATTCACACAAGAATTGCTTATTGTTTCGCTTATTGTAATAACCTGTTAACATATGGTAATTGTTTCTGCCCTTTACAGGATTTATAGCAAAGTGTATCAACTCCAAACAACACAGCTTAACCTTTTAAATCTTTTGCAAGGACTTGTGCCTTTAGCTCCAGAAACTTAAAAATTACTCCTCCTGGGATGACTAATTTCACACAGACATTAAAGAGCCTCCTTGCAGCCTGGCAGAAGTAAAGCAATCCCTCACTAGTTCCCCAGAAAGCTCTGGGGAGCAGGAGTGCTGCTTTCACCTGGTGTGGTAAGCCAGCATCCCATCAGCTCTCCTGTTCCTTTGGTACCAAGAGTGCTGAAAAGCTAAAATGTGAACTGAATGAACCACATGGCTCCTGCTGACCTCATGATGCAGCAAACTGGCTTTTTCGAAATGAGTGTACAGGAGAAGGGAACTGCATCCCCTTGTATCACCATTTCACAGTTTGTCTTCTGTTTCAGCACTGGGATTTCCTAACATGCAGTGGGAAGAAACTCCCTGATAGCATAAAGTGTCTCCTGATGGTGACTGCAGCTCTTTGAAAGGGCTGATGAACTCAAGGGCTAGGAGAGGACTGGGTGGGTGTAGGGGAGAAAAAAAATAAGTGGGTGTCCAGGCAGATCAGGAGGCCAGATAAGACCACATGCCTGGTAAGACACATGATCCATGAAGGGCTGTGTTGATTGTCTTCATCAGATTTCTTCTGTTTGTAGTTGCAAAGACACAGTCCTGACTCACCGAGCTGAGAGAAACTTTTCAAAGAGCTTAAGATGATGTTTGGGCAGGGCTATTGCCCTGCTAAGTCCTCACTGCATCCCATGCCTCTCCTATGCCTCACAGAGGGACATCACTTTTGGGGTCACTGTGCAATTTTTCCCAATAAAGCTGGTGTGGTGCCAGGGCACTCAGAGGAGGTGGGCACACCTCATTCACCCATGACTTCAGGTGGCCAGGTCAGGCTGATGTGGCAGCTTAGCACAAGAAGTTGCTTGGTCAGGTGTCTAAAGAGAAAAGTCTGCATGCAGTAGGTCAGGTCAGCTTGGAGAAGACTGCTTTCTATTCAGAAAACTCTTTCTGAGTCCTGGCATGCCCTCATATCAAAACCCATTACCAAGCAAACCAAAGCTGGAAATACATGGAAAGCTCTCACAGCAAACCTTTCAGCAAAACTATTTGCTTAAGCTGATACAATAGGTGGGGCAGTAGATATGGAAGAAAACTAATTGCCATCACAGACCAATCTGAACCATCATTTTAAACAACCTCAGGCCAGACAGATTTGGTGTAATACTCTCAGGTGGAGGGGAAAAAAGCAGGGCTTCTTAACCCTGATTCAGATTCCAGGTGCATGCATCCCTACCAGGGAGACCGAGACTCAACTCTCACGCACAGATCCTATTTTGCAGAGGTCAGTCCTGCACCTCAGGGCAGGAGTTTCCTTCATCCTAGGGCTGAGGAGCCACAGAAGAAGCCTGGAAGAGAAATGTGCTCCCTGGCTTAATTTCTTCCCCTTCTTCCTTCTCCAGCACTCATTGTCTTTCACGGCAGGAAGACACCCCCCTCCATCTGCAGGCACTCTGGGACTCAGCAAGAGGGATGTGATAAAGGGCTGTGTGAGGGAGCACTGGCACTCTCACTGCTCTCCTCCATACCCTGCCAGAACAACCCTACTATGCTAGGTCTTTTCCTCTCTTGTCCCACTATGACCGTCCCCAAAATCTCAATCCATCAGAGATGTGGGCATCACTACAACTAATCAACTACTCAGGACAGCACAGAGAGGAAAATGCCTTTAAAGGGGGTGTTGGGATTAAAATCACATATATATCTATGTATCTATATATATATATCACCTGCCTTGCCTGCAGGCTGTGGGGAGGCTCTGGCTGGATGCCTATGGGGACCTCATCCAGCTGTGGATCTTAATGAATCTCCTCCTTTATGACAGCAGGCAGAGCAGGAAACCGTGAACGTGGCCAAAGTCCTGCAAAAATGTCTGTGATGCTGCAGCAGAGGACTACTGAAATCAGATGTCACTCAGGGCATCAGCAAGTTGCCTCTGGGGCCAGGAAGAGACCTTTGTCACCCTAGAGAACAAGTGGCCTCCTGTGCCCTGAGGTCTTCTTCTGTCTTGGTGCTTCCCCACTCCAAAGCTCAGAGACTGACCCCAATCAGAGAAGAGCAATCAGATGGGGGGAACCTCTGCAATGGCAGAGAAACCTTATCATTTGCTTGGCCAGCATCATCTCACATTCTTAACATCAAACCCATGCCCAGACAGCTCCAGGACAGAGAAGGCTTTTCTTCCATGTATCAGAAGACCTAAAGATTCTTTTTCCCCTCCCAGCTGTTCTCTGAAGAGCAGAGGTCTTCTGCTAGAACTGCTTGAGTGTGCTTCACCTAACTTGTTTACTGTCATTGCAAAGACCTCAGACAGAGGTGCCACTTCTAGCCTTTTCTGTTCTCTGCCTGTAGCCTGCAGTATATTAGTCTCCAGACATTTGATTATTTTTTTAACTCTAACCCAATTATATAAGACAGATAACAGGGTGAAATGTAACAATTTGAAGCAGACATGATCTTGTGGTCTCTCCTGGCTTTAAACTCCAGGAAGCTTCAGGGTTGTTAATTTTTGTTTTTAACAAGGAATGAGTAACGATAAAGATGGTTAAATGAATAAGAAAAGCTCACAGGAGGCAATAAATAAATGGTGTGTTTACTATGGCAGGCAGTGACTGGCCTCATTGCATTTCTGCCTTAATGCTATGGTGAAAAAGAAGGTCTAGAGGTCTGAGTCACTCGTCCCACATGGGGCACTACACTTAATATGTGCTCTTGAATTTTGAATTGCCATGCAGCAGCTCTAAATGGGGACACTTAGTGGCTTGATATTTCTGTTTTTCCAGTATTAGTTAGTGTACTTTATTTTTTGAGTGCCACTTTAAACATCCTTTAACAATACCCAGAAATTCAAAAATCAGAGGTAAAAATACCTTATTCTGTCTGCTGTTTCTTCCCTGCTGTCATTTTGATAATCTTTTCAGCAAGGGAAAATAAGGGAGCAACATCACTGAAAGCAGAGCCATCAGCTCACGCTCACCAGACAGATACCACAGTGCTGCCTCATGCTCTCTCACAGGTAAGGTCACTCTTTGCAAGGTAACTTGCAAAGGTAACTTTACAAAGTTTTGGGAGTCTTACCAGGCACTTTACAAGCAGTTGACTGTTTCTCCAAGTCTCTGTCTTCATTTCTGGGATCAGGAGAGTGAACAGCTTTGTCCTGCTTCTCCTTGCTTGCAGTAGTGTTTGGGATGGTTATGTTTTGCAGCGCTGGCTTTTTAGGCAGTGGAGGTTTGCTACTAAGCTGTTCAGAGGACTTTGCTTTGGGTTTGATCTTTTCATTTAAAGAATCACCAATATTTGTACTGGCTGTTTTTCTGATCTCTGCCTTATCACCTCTTAGAAAGAAAGTCAATCCCTCATTTTCTAAATTAAATTCTGCACTGTATCTTTTAATCCCTTTTGATTCTGGTGGTGAGTTGTCTCCATATTTCAAGGACAGTGAGGTGGATCTAAGTTTCACTTGAAAAGGACTTTTATCTTTACAACTTGGCTGATTCTGAGTTACCACTGAAGAATTGCTTGGCATTGGTACTGCATCAACAGCCGGAGAAACATAACCAGCCAAAATTTCTGTGTTCTCAGAGTAGGACTCTGGCAGCAAAGTCTGCTTTTTGTTGCTACTTTTTTCCTCGTCCAGATCTGATCCCTTCTGGAAGTCTTCTTGCCACTTCTCGTTTCTTGAGGAGACCTTTGCTTTGGACAGGAAGAATCCAGTATTTAATGAGCTTTCCAACTCTGATCTTTCTGGGAAATGCAGGCTTCTGGTGCTTGGTCTCTCCCGTGCAGAGGAAACAGAAAACTTTTTGAAGGCATTGAGTTCATTGACTGCTTTGTCAGCTTTCTTCCCCAACTGTTCCTCCTTGTGGACCAGTGACTGACTGTTCTCCTTACCAGAAGCTGCTGCCTCCTCTGCAGTTTTTATTTTCTCTAGAGAGCAGTAAGTAGATGATCCCGTTTGCACTGAGGAAGCAGGATGTGAAACCTGGAATGAGTCTGTGGGCTCGGAAGAATCCATGAAAAACTCCTTGCTGGACTCTGACAATAGAGTAAACTCTTTCTTTGCCCCTTTACTACAGGGCATTTCCACAGGTACCTGATCATCCTTCTGTTTATTTTGTTCTGACCTTCCCAAGCAAACAGTACTCTTTTTACTAATTGAAATATTTTCTTCAGATGGTAATTTATTTAATGGAAACACAGTAGGAAGCTCCTTATTTTCTTGATTTAAAATATTGATTGACACATCCCCAGACAACAGAACCAGTGTTTCTGAGGAATCTTCTTGCTTTTGTACTTCTCTGTCTGAACTGGAGTAGGAAGAAGTTGCAGAGTCTTTGTCTTCTGTCAGCAGTGAGGACTCAGACTCCTCACATGTCATTTCCAGAGTTGGTTGGCAGTCCTCCGGCTTATTCTCTTGTAGCAGGGTTTCCTGTACAGCAGCAGACTCGGAAGCAGGCTGAGTCATCATTGGTCTCAAAGCAGGTGGGAGGTCCTCAGGCATTCTGGGCTTTGGCCAGGAAGCCACATTCTGCGTTGCAGCTGGGCTGCATGACAGTTCTTGACTGCTGGGTTTGAATACAGCATCATCTTCTTCTTCCTCTGGGGTACAGCTCAAATCAGTCAGAGAGTCAGACTGGGTCCTCTGTAAAAAAGAAATTCAGAAAGCCCCGTCACCATGTACAGCTTCACTTTATTTCATATTCATCATTACATTTACAACTGGGATCTTAGGGAGGAAGGCAATACTTGCCTCCAATGCTGAGCTTGCAGTTTTCTTAACCTACAGACTGGATGCTTTTTTAATTAAGCAGATCCTGGAATAATGCATTTAACCAATATAAAGGCGATGAGTGACATTTCCTTCTGCACAACTACTGCTTTCATGCCTTTGTAGATGGGAAGTCCATTGGAATAATGGCCATTGGACTGTCCTTGGCAATTGATTCTCCAGAGCATACTGCCTGTGTTGTGCTGCTCTTAGGCAAAAAGAAACACTTGAAAGAGAAAAATCTGTCCCTTTGTATTTTGATACTCCACACTAGCATTAAAAATAAAACAACCCATTCTTCCCAAAGCATGACTCTGAAGAGGAAAGGATACATAGAAGGAAGAGCAAAAGCCTAACAATTCCATCCGGTTATGACACTCCATTCCAGCTGAGTATCTGACCCATATGGCAGTCTTGAGTCTAATCCCACCGTCATACAGCATTACAGCCTTGCCTCCTTTGTGTAAAAGTCTTCTTTTTCTTTCAAGACTTAAACTATTTGACAAAAGTTTATAAATTCATATGTAGTTATCTGGGAGGTCTTGCGATTAAACTTGATGTGAGGACTGGCTAAATACACAAGATTATTTGAAAGCACAGTACTGAGCTGCTGAATATGCCTTTTCATATGGTGCCTGTATTAGCTCACTGTTTCACCGTAGTTTGTTGGGTAAATATATACTTTGGATGTAGGCCCTAATTCTAAGAACACAAAAACTGCACTTTGAAGATATATTATGACTTCTTGTTTTGCAAATGCAATTGCAAAAAAACCAGTTGCAATGCCACCTGCATTCACAATCCATATACACAAGAACATAAAAGCAGAAGATATCAGCTAGCCAGAATCAAGGAGGACAGGCAGAGTTGGGCAAGGAAATACTAAAAATTGTATTATCAAAATATGTGAACACTCTCCATGGGAATCCAGAAGGGCTCAGTCAGCTGGCAGTTTATAGGCAGTCTGCACAAAGTAATCGTATTTCAGTAACCATGTTAGAATGGAAGAGGAGGATTGATCGGTGAATTATTGCTTTACATGTTTTTCTAAATAACTGGCCTCATCATTGTGCTGCTCACAGCCGTGCTCTACTGAGCTGAAAGGTCACTCACAGATTTGGAGAAACACAGAGTATCAGCTGAGTAATATTTTGAGACAGAGGGAATAATATTTCTGGTAATAAGCAAGCCAAATTAATGGTCTTACTGTATTTAAAACATTGAAAAAACCCCACTAACAATAAAGTACAAATACTGTAGTAAAAGCTGAAAACTTTAGTGCTAAAAGAGAGGAAGGAAAGAAAGAAAGACAGAAGAAAAACTAAGGTATGCCCTTCACAAAATATGACAGAGAATCAGATAAATGGTGTTCAAAAAGATGGTTTACAAAAAAAAGATTTTTTTTTTAATACTGTACACTTTTCAGTGCCTTTTTAACACTTTAATTTTATTGTGGGGTTTTTTTTCTGTTAAGACTTACTTAAAATCACTGTAGGGCATGTAAAGGATTTACAAGTTTTGGGGCAGGGAGAGGTCTTTATTTAGAACAGTCCTAATGTACAGAATTTGGCTCCAATTAATAGGCCAAAACTTGTTCTTTCTGTACTTTTTGAAAATATAAGACAAATTGTATTTTGGAAGTTAAAACAGGTCCTTCATGTGTAGTCTCCCAAAGACTCAAGATTTTACAGGATATTCCAGACTAGGAAAAGTACACAAGCGGATAATAACACTTAAAAAAAAATCTTTTAAGTAAGAAATGAAGCAGTCAGTCCAACTTCTGCATCACAAACAGGATACTAAATTGTATTGCACCGTGAATTTAACAAGATATTGTTATATAAACCAATGCATCAAGAGCTAACAGCTGAACTCATAATGTTTAATCTGTTCCTAGTGTCTACTTCAGATACTCATCAGATAACAGCTATTAAAACCCAATGAAATATCCATGCTACAAACTGACTTTATCATATCTGAGTTTGAAGTACAAAGTCCAGTAAGAACTTTCTGGGTTTGTGTCAAAAGTGACACTGTTTATTTTCACATGTACCTGAGAAAATTTTCTCATTTTACTGGATCTCTGGTTCCGGGGTTTTATTAAAAGCTTATGTTTAGCAGCAGAGTTATCCAAGAAAGCAGAAAGCTCAGGTGGAGTGTCAAAATTGGCTGTAGGGGAGAGGGTACTGTCAGATGTCCGGGGAGATTCAGTTTTGGTACTTCCATGCCTAGTGAACATGCCTACAGAACCATCTGTAGAGCGAGATCTAGAAGAAGAACCCAATGGAATCTGAAAAAAAAAAAAATTAAAAAAAATCCCCAAATGGAGAATCAAACAAAGAAGCAATGACACAAAAACAACAATTCTATAAATAAGCAGCCATGTTTATTACCATCTTAAGTTTGCCTCTTTTTCTTTTTGACATTTCTTTAAAATACATTGCATTTCCTAATGTTACATGTGATGTACTGGTGTTAACAATTCTGCATTTTTAGCTGCTTGAATATTAAGATATACTGTCCAGTGGGAAGGAGCAAATCCCATCTAAATGAAAGATCTAAAGCACACAAATACATGGCCAGCATGTTTTAGAAGACAGATTTATGAAGAGTACTCCATTATAGAACCTAAAAGGCCATTTTCCTTTCTGTGTCTGTCCTCCAGCATCTTTGGCTAGGCTTCTACCCACAGCTGTTTTGTGCTGAGCATCTTTAGCTTCCTATACATAAACAGGTCCCTTCCAACTCTACAATACCCTCCTAAAGACAAAAGAATTAAAAATTAGTGGCATTGACACTTAAGTCAGCTTGTGTTTTCACCTCATGTATTTATATCTGCATTTACTGGAAATGTGACATTTCATTAGTAGACTGTTCTGGGGAAGGAAGTGATGGATAATTCCTACTAGAGGCCAATAACCCATCCAGAAACAGCTCCTGAATGCTGCAAGGTTGTCGTACTTTCACAAAGCTGGAATTCAGCTTGCCTGTGAGCTTCACCAAAAACTACCCTAGTTCCAGAGACGATCCTAAAAGGACACTGGAAAATTTATCAAAAATTACCCTAAAAAAGGTTCCTCCTTTCTCTCAGATTCAGTTTTGCAAATAGGCAAAATGGTATTTCCAAACTATCTGTCACAGCATTAACATGACCTCTGACAACTCATGACAGCACTCCCTTTGTAGGCTTGAAATTCTGGTTCATTTCATGGGAGGAGATTTCCTCCTTTGTCATGCTTTCTTCTGTGGGCATACTTCTTTCTTCTTATTCTTTTTTTTTCCGGAATTGGTGTTTTACTAAGGAGGTTGTATGGGAGAAGGGGAGGGCAGGTTGCTGTTAATTTTATTTTGGGAGGGAAAAAGCATCAGCATTTTCTGCAAGTAGAGTTCTGCAATATGCACTGCAGCCAGAAGATACTCTCTAGTGTAGTGAGGGCCTGCTACAGCTTGCTCAGTGGTGAGGGGAAAAGTCCCATTCATTTTAGCAGAGGCTGGATCCACACCTTCTAATCATACTTTCTACTTAAGAAAAAGAAGGTAGCTCAGACGTGCTGAATAATGGATGCTCTCATTAATTTTAACTCTACAATATCTGCAGTCTAGTAGTCAAACATGACTAATGTACAACAAACGATAGGTGGCTGCATTATACATTAATACCTAACAGTGAATACATTGACATTTCAGCTCCCTTATAAAGACACAGCACATGTTCTCTTTCAAGGCACGTCATTATTTGCCTGCCTTTCTTCTGGCTCCTGCTTTTCCTTGAAAACTTTGCATGTCTTCTCGTTGGCAGTGATCAGTGTTGGCCATTACACTGGAAAATCCAAAATCTGGTTTCTTACTTAAATTTCAGCAGCCTTAGTGAATGCCAGCTCTGAGCCAGCTTCAGAAGTTGTTTGTCCCATGAAGTCTGGCTTTGACAAAGCCTACTGGAGAAGGAAAGAGCTGGCAGACCCCTTTCTCCAAATCTCATGTGCACATGGCTCAGTCATCCTTCAGCTCGTCGTGCTGGGTGGCGCAAGGTGGGGGGCCATGAGGAAACCCCATCCCCAAAGCCCAGACAGGAGAGTTGTGATTCCTTTCTTCAATCCTGAAAGGCTGCCAAGACACAGCAAGGTGTTACTGCTGCCGAAAACCTCAGGGCTGTGTTGTGCAAAATTCCTCAGCCCTGTGAACTGGTCTCCTCTGACTTCTAGAGGCAGGGCTAATTTCTCTGAAATGCCAGGTAGTAGATCCTGTGGTTTGGGAGGAGAACCTTCAGCTGCATTCTGGCTGCACTCTCAAACTGGCATGGGATGAAGAGAACTCTGAGTTGGAGGATACGGCTGGTGGAAAAAGCTAAGCAACTGTGTAGTCACCGCCACAACTCAAGAGTCAGCAAGTGAGTCAGAAGGTAATGTTAATGGAACAACAGGGAGACATAAATCCTCTATTAGCAAACATGCATCTGGACTGGACACAATTACAGTGAGCCCATAACAGCTTTCAAGAAATACTTTATTCATGTGTTCTGTTGTTTTTATTTTAAAAATATTAATATTACACTGCATATAAGCAGTTTTTTCAAACAGCTTCATCTGGAATCTAAGAAGTAAGGCCAGAAATGTTTGCTGAGCCCTGCTGCAGCTGGTCCCAAAGTACATTTTGCATAATTACCAAGAAATGGTCAGCTCAGGACTAGTTTCTCTATTTCATTTCTGCAATTTCCCTCCAGCCTTCCTCCTATTTCTAGAAAATGCTCTTCCTTCTACCCCCTGCATTGTTTCCACCATGACTCCAGCTGCAGACAGCTAAAAGGGACTCTTCAGACCTTTTCAAAACAGCCCTTTAATCAGCCAGAACGGCTGGCTGCTGATTGAAGAAAGCCATCCATGCGCCTATACTTGAGCTCTGAAAAACATCACTTCAGCAAAATTCACAGCCAGAATCCAACTGAAGGCTGAATTCAGACTCCTAAGCAGCAATGTCAGCCACTTTCATCAGGCAAACACTTTCTGTGTCTGTGTGAGGTAACTTTGTACTTAAACCAGGGTCTGGGCAGACTTCAGAGGATCTAGAACTTGTTCCCATCTCTTCAATAAGCTTTCTCCCTTATCCTATGCGTGTAAGTCAGGCAGCCCTTACTGCAATTTCCTGTCTTTCAAAAAATGGACACTGCTTCAGTGTCTAAATCTGGTTGGTTGTGCTTGGAGATTAAATAATGTCTGTAAAGTTTGCTAAAGGATATGAGTTTTTCTAGAGACCTTAATTATTATTAGTGGAAGATTACTTTGCATCAGAATTACATCAATAAATAATCATGGTTTTTATGTTAGAAAGACAGGCATTAAAACAGCAAACAGGCAGGCAATCACATGCATACAAAGCTGTTTTTTGCAGCAGACAGGCAACAAAATAATATTTTTTATATTTCTTTTAAAAACTATTATGGATAATTGCTTGTCCCTTAATACATTTGACAGAAGTTACCTGTTCTTCTTCTTCACTGCCTGTTCCAGCTAAACTCAAAGAGCTAAGGTGCTTGTGAGAGTCAGAGAACTGTGGGATGGAATGAGGAAGAGATTCAGTAAAAGATGACAAACAAGGTGGATATAATCGCAGAAACCATCTACACAAACTGCACAAAGGTACTGACAACGTAAGTTGTTTTTCTCTGTAGTCTTAAGGATTAGCAAGGACACTGCAAACATAAAGTGTAAGACATGCAGATAAAGAATGAAATAATGTCTAACAAAACTATCATAGAAAAAAAATCAGATTATTTAATGTTTCTTTTCCCAGTGACAACCTAGAAGAACATTAGAGAGCTCTCTTATCAACACACTCAAGCAGAATACAGATTTTTCAGCCTTATTTTTTTTTATGCCTGGCAGTTCTTTGGAGGCTCTATAAAAACACAGTATTGCCATGCATGCACACAAACACTCTTCTTCCTAGTTCTGCATTTTCTGGTGTGATATTTATATTTTAACAGGACACAGATTCTAAGTAGCTGCTTACATAGAGAGAGAGAGAGTTTTCCCAGTTGGAGTTAGGTATTTCTGAATTGCTCTGAGGTAAAATAGTGAGACAAAAAACCAAAGACTTTATTCTACCTACCACATATAGGTAAAAGAAGTCATTATACACTCATTTTTGTCAACACTGGAACTACTCACTCTTGTTCTCATGCCTGAGTTTAGGCTTTCATGAAGCAAAGACATTTCTGGAGGGCTCCTGGGTAATCCATCATCTTCAGAACTGGTCCCAGCATCCTCTGTTCGCTTTGCTTGAAGTCCAAATGGAGGCGGAGGTCCCAATTTCATGGTAGGCTGGAGTTTCAGCTTCAGCGTGGCATAAAACACATTAGCTTATGATAGTGATGGAGGTTTCCCCAGAACATTTTTTTAGCTGAGGTCAATGAGTTACCATTATTTTAACTTCACCATTGAATGATCCAGGGCACAGGACATCTGACTTTATACATTCTCTTAGGGAGCCAAATAAATTACCCATTTTCCAGCTATCATTTACGTAGAACCAAGACAGGATACTGCTGTCTAATTAACAAACACAACATTTGATGTAAGCTGCAGACAGATATTACTTACTAATCAAATGTTCAACCACAAACAACATAAAAGAAAATCAAGCCTGGAAAGACATTCCACTTCTCGCATTTGAAAAAAAAATTTTGTTGTGTAAATTACCTGTAAAGCTCTAATCCGATCAGAAATGTTTTCTTGAGAAAACACTCTTACTGGCCTTGCAGGCTCTTGCCCAGTCTCAAGGATGAAAATGCTGTCATGTGACAAAGCTCTGCTTCCCATAATGCCTTTATGTGTCCTAGAATAACATAACAAATGAGCAAGAACACGCAAATTCTTTGCCATTTCTCTTAACTCAAGTAGTCTGTCAAATGTGGAATGGGAGACAGGTATGCACAGCATACATCACAAACAAGATTCCAGACTTCTCCATGAACACAATACAGTCATTCAGGCTAATCTAAGTAACACCTTTAAAAATGAAAAAAACAATTGTAAATGCTGTTATCTGTCATGTTAACAAACTGAATCAAGGCTAAAGACAGTTAAACCCCAGAAGATGAGTTATATCTTATGGAAAAAGCTACTGCCCCTTGGGTGGAAGCCAGCAGCTGGATGGTGTCACAGTGCCACAGGCAAGCCTAGATGCAAAATGAAGAGTTCACATAAATGAACCTGTACTGACACTTCTTGCTAATCTAAGACCACGTCTTGTAAATAGGTGACCATTACCATAGGAAGAATAAGCACATTTCACTATCTAAATGTGGTACAGCATTTAATATATCTCTGCCATATAGATCATTAGCAAAAACATTCCAGGCAATGCAGTCCTCACATAGAATCATTTGCATAAATCCTTAAAAGGTGCAGTGCTCTATATCAAGATCCCTTGGATTTTCTCTTACATGCCTGTGAGACACATTTTTTCATGGGCAATTCTTGTGGCCTAGTTAGAGGAAGTGGGAGATGCTTTGTGGGCAGTTTCTCTCATATTCTGTTTCCTACTTCGGATGCATGTGTTATGCAACTTCTTTTGCAAATGGTGCATGTGGGATATGAGCACCTTGTTTCCTTATGATAATGGTAGAGGAGGTCCACAGACAGACAGCTAGCAGATAGGAGGTTTCTTGTGCTCATTTTCCTCAGCTTAGCTCGTACCCTGACTGAACAGGGACAAGAAATGTTTGTACACATCATTTTTTGTAAGAGTACCTTTTTCATATTTTTCAAATCAGGGAGCTATGAAATGGCAAATGAGTGCAGAATACAGAATTGTTTGGGTTCATGTAACTATCAAGTTAATTGAGCAGAAAAGAAAAAACTGTATTTCTGGATCCTAGATACTGTCATAGGGACATTGAGGACAAACATAAACATGGCAGATAGCAATATTTTCCTTGTAATGGCTACTATAAATATTTTTGATAAAACAATAGCAGGAAAGAGTTGATCTACATTCTTGCTGCAGAAGGAAGGAAAGCCTGCTGCTTCTGCTTAATGCATTAGCGACATTAGAGGAAAAATGTATCTAAGTGCAAATGTGATTTCTGCAATGCATCCAAGGTCAGACAGATCTACAGCAATTTGCAGAGTAGATGCCAGTCAGGGCACCAATATTTAACAAGGGCGGCAGCCACACTGGCAGTGTCATTGCATGGGCACATTTATCCCAGCATTCCATCCTCATTTCCTCTTGCAAGCAGATGCATCCCTCCCAGACACGTAATGGAGGTACCCTACATGTCTCCTCAGATTAAGAGTGTTCAAATTAATTTTCCTTCCTTTCAAATAATTTCCTGGTCTTTGTCTCTTCTAAATAAATATTAAGAAACAATAACGGAACAACCCTTCAAGTTACAGCACAGGAATATAGCCAAAACAGCCAGAGATGGCACCCACTCAGACACGCCCTTGTTGAGCCGTACATGGAGGAAAGAAAATCTCACTGTGCATGTCCTGTAAATCAAGTTCTCAAACAACAGCACTACACACCACCTGGGGCTGCCAGCCCAGAACTCCTAGGGCTTTAAGCTGTACTAACTAACATTACTATTTCCAATGCCACGAAAGCTAAAAGGAAAAAAAACCAAACAAAACTAAACCACCAAAGCAAAAAAAGAATTAATAGTTAATAATTTCTTTTGGTTGTTTGGCGCTGCCTGGTGGCCACATTGAATAATGTTTTAGATGGCTGGGATGGTTTCCTTTCCCATTCCTGAGCAGAGAAGCACCTCCTGCTTGAGGACCAGGAGGCTTGTTCTGAGAGGCACAACATCTACCAATGCAAAGACTTGTTTTTTAGTTAGCCAAGGGGCTCTTCAGTCCACCTCTCCATCCAGAGACATATCTGAATGTTTAGACTGGGTTTCTCATGGTTACCTTTCATAGTGAGTAACGTTTTTGCAATATCTAGAGGAAGACAGGGTTTTCAGAGGCAAAGAGATACACAGGATGGGACTCATCTGGTCTAACCTCAGACATCAAATCACAGCTATTTACATTGGAGTTGGTTACCCCAGGCTCCTGTTTACATTCAGTGGGGAGATACAGGCACTTCCAGAGCCTATTTCGTGCATAAGGATGATGCAAGCTTTGTTAGTGATGCTGACTTCTCTCTGATTATAAAAGGCAGCTGGTAACTAACGATCCCTGTCCATGGCAGAGAGGTTGGAACTGGACGATCTCTGAAGACTCTTCCAACTCAAACCATTCTATGAATCTGTGGTTCTATAACTCAAATGCAGACATTTTTCCTTTGGTCAGATGAATCTCATGTATACAGAGGAAAAAAAGGCTTCAGAGCATCTGAATCATGCTGATTTCAATTGTAGTCATCCCGTTACTCCTTCCTTGCTTTCAAACCCTGGCATAAATGGTAAGGCATCTAAATTTGTCTAACAATCCTTAGCAGTTACATTNCGATCTCTGAAGACTCTTCCAACTCAAACCATTCTATGAATCTGTGGTTCTATAACTCAAATGCAGACATTTTTCCTTTGGTCAGATGAATCTCATGTATACAGAGGAAAAAAAGGCTTCAGAGCATCTGAATCATGCTGATTTCAATTGTAGTCATCCCGTTACTCCTTCCTTGCTTTCAAACCCTGGCATAAATGGTAAGGCATCTAAATTTGTCTAACAATCCTTAGCAGTTACATTTTAGGGGCATAAGAGAACCCTGGTAGGATATAAACTGAGTTTCTAATTCATTTTTGAAGATGGGAATTACATTCTTTTGAAATTATAACCCAAGGCTTATTTATGATTAAATGAAAGCTTTTTTCATTAATAATTTGTTGCTACACCCCATCCAATTCCCTTCTGATTTGTCTTGCATCAGCCATTTTAATTTGTACATTCCTGGGAAAAGCAACTATTTGGAAATACAACATTCTGAACAAGGGGAGGAGGCAATTTTGGGGTGTCTTTAATCTACAAACGTAGCAATTTTGTATTTGTTTACCAGACAGAGTCCAAAGACTTACTCAAGTTCATCTTCAGAATCATAACTAATGCGCATGTCATGAGAGGCTGCGACATCACTTGTTGACTGGCACAACTTCAGACTGCTGCTCACGGAAGATGATGTCTCTTTCCTTTTCTTTTTACCAAAAAACTTTTTGAAAGATTTGAACTTTGATTTTTTCTTTCCTAAGTGAAGAAACATAAAGAAGATGCAACCAGCAGCATGTGCACATTTTTGAACCATACCGTTTCTTTATAATTTTCTGCATAAGTGGATTTTTTTTTCCTGGAAAATGCAACACAGTCCACTCTTGCATTAATGTCTTTCAAGACTATACTGATAGTATGAAATTACTGTTATCTTGGAGAATGGATTATAATGTTTATGAGACATAAGAAATAACCAATGGTGTAGAATCATTCCTAATAGAGTTTCTACTTGCCTCTTGAGGTAATTAAACTTTGAAGGAAAAATTTGGTCTTAACTGCCTGGGATACAAAAAAGAAATTATTACTTGGAAACCCACTGCCTTTGTTCAGCAAGCTAAACAGTAGTGATAAGACAAATGCTACCAAAACCAATTTAAATGTAGAAAAGGCATACATAGGTGAATGCCCAGTGTTGGGAGGCTAAGGCTTTTAAAACATTGGTTTTATAATATATCGAGAATATTTTGAATGCTAATTACATTACATTACAAAGATTCAATAGATCACAGAGTATTCATCTAGGAATCAAGCAATAACCTTGAAAAGCAATTCTAGTCTGCTCAGTGAGGAACGACCTAAATAAGGATCAGTTGAAAGCTCTGTGAAGGAAACTATTTAAAATTAAATCAGTGTTTTGCACAAGAATTCCAACAACTTGTGCCTGGCCCTTTTAAGCTGGTATGACAGCACTGAAAGGCATCCCTATCAGCATTTCACTTACTCTTGGATCTTGTTGGGTAAAAAAGTTAGCTTGGTCACAAGATGCTACAAAAATCTTATTTCAAGCCTCTGAAAATGCTGAAAACATGTAACAGGCTCTTGGAAACAGGGGAAGAAACAGGTGAAGAGAAAGGCAGAGTGTGTTCTCTAAGCAAACAAATTCACTTCTATGACAGAGCAAAAGCATAGAAGCTCAAGAAGTCACAGCACTTTTCATTCACTGGGGAAGGAAGAAATTCTACCTGAATTGTCCTCTCCATCTCCTTCAGCCTCTCTCATCTTAGGGTCCATTATCCTTGAGGAACTCATGTGGCAATCACTAAAGGAGGTACAAAAAGTGTTAGCTGTATCAACAAAATAACAGTACTTCACTAAATATGTGTACGCATACAGGCAAGTTACTAAAATACAAAAATATAGAATGGAATATTATGTGTATGCTTACATAATATATGTCTCCATGAATGTATATATCAATATGTATAAAATACACATAAAATATAAAAATATCCCATATGGTACTTATTAGGCTAAGGTATAATAGACTCCACAGACTATTTCCACTTTTAGAAGACAATAGTACATGACCATTTAGTCAACCTGCCTCTCCTGTCTGAAGACTCAGTTTGGTGAATTCTTGAATGCTTCTAAAAACATGCATCAGAGGAGGTGAGCTTCTTTGATTCTCCCTTTCTCAGCCCATTCAGGACCAGAGACAAAATGACAAAATTACAGCATTTGAGTAAGTGTACAAGTAACAATAATAGAGAAGCCCATGTATTTTTCCCTTATTTATATCCAGTTTGAAGTATTCTACAGATTGTAGTTTTTTCTTTCTAAAGAAACTTGGGAAAAGATAATGATTCTTTCTATTCCTTTTTTTTTTTTTTAATGGATAAGAGTTAGGGAGAACTAATAACAGAGAAATACAAGCAAAAATAAACCAACAGATTTTAAAATTTTCTTCTATCTTCTTTACTTTTTGGAAGCAAAATACTACTTTGCTTATTAAGGTTCCTATATTAAGAAATAATTGCAAAACTGTACACGTCCAAAGCCTGAAGATCGTATATCTGTAATTTAAATTGCATTTCCCATGCAGAGTCTGTTTGTGCTCTCTCTTCTTCATTTGGAGAGCCATAATTTCATAGTCAAGGGAGAATAAAGTCATGGATGCCATTGATTGGATAGTGAGTTAAATGCTGTAGAGTGACTCTTTGGGCTGTAATGGTGGCAGATGTTCATGCCACAACCTGGATGGGAGGGTGAGTAGATTGTGGCTTAAGAAACAAAGCTCATAAATTCAACAAGCTAGTGAAATGGAAATGAAACCTTTATTACTCAAATCTAAAACACAACACATGGCCTGAACCATCCGCAGCCACCTGAGATGTGCCACAGCACACGGCTGCAGGACAGCCTCAGCAAAGGCACCTCTACTGCCTGGCAGCTCCGGGGCTTCTGCACCAGACAGACCCACACCTTGGGTGTAAAACACCCCCTGCCACCACCCACCAGGACCAAATCAAAATTAACACAAACACAAGAGTGAGCAACTTATGGTCAAGGGCATCTGCCTTAAATACAGAGAATTAATGGGGAACCTACCCTAGAAAAAAACATGGATGAGGGTGGTGAGGCACTGGAACACGTAGCCCAGAGAAGCTGTGGATACCCCACCACTGGAAGTGTTCAAGGTCAGGCTGGATGGGGCTTTGAGCAACCTGGTCTAGTGGAAGGTGTCCCTGCCTATGGCAGGGTGGTTGGAACAAGGTGTTCTTTAAGGTCCATTCCAACACAAACAATTTTGTGATTCTAGGATACCTTTATTTTTAAAGTAAATGTCCACTGGGAGGTGACAGATAAATATGTATTGTGGGCTGTGGCTTATCTAGTCAATTGTTAAACAGGGTGTCTCAGATTCCTGCTGTCATGTTGCAGTAGCAATGGCAGGAATGTAAATCAATACCTTTAAAGCTTCAGCTGTTATACGCATGCCCTGTAGCATCTATGAGCTACACACATCCAGAAGTGGGATCCTACAGTCTCTGTATAAATTATGGATGACATAACTCACATCCCCATCTGTGGCTCACTGGCATCACCCTGCTGCATCCAGCTGCACTCAGGTGAGGGTATATTTTTTTTAATCCTAATGTTTGTATGCCACACTTCACTAGTTCTCAATAGCAAAGCCACTGGGGGATAAATCCCCACACTGTGACAATATTTGAAACATGCAGGCAAGTATGAACACGTTCCCTCTGGCAAAATTCAATCAGACAGTATATTACATTCCTGACAAACCAGAATTTTGTTCCTGTCCCAAACCTTGGCAGCCAAATTTCTAGAGAATAAAACCAATCTAAAAAAAAGTTAGCTCTGCCATAATGCATGCAAAGATTTGTGTGATTTATTTTGTGACATCTGAGGTCACAAAGAGTGTTTCCACTGGATGGCCCAAACATTAAGGGACACTAATATCTGACCAGGGTTGCAGCATAAATCTCCTGATTCAGAGGAAACAGAAGGACACTGAACCTTAATGGGCTCTCTCCTTGCCAGTCATGCATCTTGAAGCAAGATACCCACTCCCCTTCTGTCCTCACGCAGCAATTCTTCAGGCCCACCACATTTTTGCTCTTTCCTAACATATTTAAGAATTACTGTGTCTTACGAAAAAGCTCCCAAGACCCAAGGAAGGCAGCCCTCCACTGCTGTGTCTCTTGCAAGGGTGCAGGGCTGGAGCCCTGGCTTGTGAGGAAGGAGGTGCTTGGCCACCATGTATTTGTGTCTGTGGTACTCATATTCCATCAGCCCGGGAATCCTGGGGATTTTGTTATGAGGGGAAATCAAATACCTAGGTTAAGGGAAGATGCAATGTGCATCATTATTTTATATTATTTGTTCTGGATATGACCCATCCTGGGCCAGTGCTGGCCTGTTGCTGAAGGAGTTGTGCCATCCACATGAGCAAATAAAACAATTGAAAAAAACATGTGGAGTTGACCCTACTGGCAAGGGGAAGTTGGGCTGTCCAGCCTCTGATTGATCCTGGTCGGAATTGTAATAATCAGACAGAGATAACTGCCAAAGTATGATTAGAGCTTGTGAGGAGACGAGTAAATTGAACTAAAGCACAGGAATGTAGACAGAGACCAGTGTAACATCCAATGACCACCAGAAAAGATTGCAATGGGTTCTGTTGAGGTACAGGGGAATGGCTCTCCAGAATCTTAATAATATTTTATTTTTATTTATTATAATAAAATACAGTAGCAAGTGTATTTGTGGACCCAGCTGCCTCTGACATCTGCAGCTATTTTAAGGATCACATGTCAGAGTGACAAAGACAAAATTAGGAAGATGCTATATTACCTGAAGGTTCTAAACTTGTCTAACACATAAATGATTTGTTCCTCGCCAGCAAAACACACAAAGATTGTTTGAAAGATACTATTTGTCCATGTACTGCTTTAGCAGGTCAACTAGGGATTTCTTTGCTCAAGAACCCTCTTGAGAGATGCCCAACCCAGGCTGTAGTGCTATTAATAAAAAGCACTTTTATAGAGGAATCTGTATTTCAGCTTATTGATTCAGTGGAAATCCCAGTCGAACCCAGAGACTGCGGCTGGCATGCGTAATTTCTGTAACACCAGGTCCCACCACTGCTGCCGGAGTCATCCCTAGACAGCTCAGTGTCACCTGGGGGAAAAGCTGGCTGCTTTGCTGTGGGAGAGCTGCCCAAGAGACCCAGGCTGTGTGCAGGGAGGAAGGTCGTCCAGGTAGGATAACTTTGGAGTGAGGCAGAAAGCAACCCAAGGCGCAGGTCAGAGGCACCTGGGTGCAGGAGACACTGGGCACAAGTGCCAGTGGCCTCTACCTCCTGTGCAGGAGCCCAGAGACTCTCTTATCCTCAGCAAGGAAACGGTTATTTTAAATTATGGCAAATAAATCCTGTAAGTTTGGGTCAGGTAAGCAATACTGGGTTTGCAGTGGGGTGACCGTAAAGCTTTTATAAAAACTGCCTCTCAACTAATCATGCAACCCTAAGGATTTTGTTTTCAGATCAAAAGACAAGTTTCCAGCCCAAACCCAGGGTTTGGTGTGACTGTCCCAGGCCAGTGGTGGGTGACACAGAGTAGGAGTGACAGCAGCCCTCGCAGCAGTTACTATGTTGTGCAAACATACACTACGACAAGGGCAGTGAGGTGCAGCCACCCGCCCCATACCAAGGATGCAGGAAGAGTTTTGTGCCTGCTATTACCAAGGGGAGATTTGTTTGCATCAAGGGATGAATGGACACATGCTTCCTTAACCTGAGAACAGCACGGGGCGGGGGGGGAATCAGCAGGTAGCAGAGGGGAGTGGAAGAACTTGCAAAATGCTTCAGGGCAGTGTGCTGGTGTTCAGGTTTTCAGAAACATACTCAGAAGTCAACAGATTCATTTTCAGCAAACCCTGGTTTTGAGCAAACCCTGACGCTGACACTTAGCTGCTTACTTGAGCGCTTTTCCAAGTGATGGTTTGCATTGGAGTACTATCCCAAGACAGTGTGAAGAGATACTGATCCTTGCTGAGCATCCAGTGGCTGCCAGAGATCCCTCTGTGATGCTCTGCAAGCCAAGCACTGCCTGGCTTAGTGTCTCACCACTGCAGACAGCTAGTGTCTACAGTCCAGCTGTAGACAGTCACATTCATTTCTACCTTAAAATTTACTATGATGTTTTTATTAACATGGGGAAAGCTGCTTTTCCTTTTAAATGCTTCCCTTGCACTGTCAGAGGAACAATGGTTTTCACCACCAGGAGATAATCCTATTTTCTTTCCCAAATATATAAACTCACAAAACTGTACTATTTATATCTTCCCTTTTTCCTTCGTATATATATATAACGTATAACGTATATAGTATAACGTATTTTAGCAGTATCTTTCAAGCCTTTTGCTCAACATCTGTAGCAAACCCTCCAGTATTAATACATTCATCATAGGAAAGATTTGATTAAAACATGATACTTAGGAGGAGAAACAAAAAAATCCAGAGTTTACCCTTGGTATGACTGTAGCTGCTTGTCATTTCCCTGATGTAAACAGGGATTGGAGTTTTTGCTCTGGAGCTAAATTTTTTCGCCCTCAAGGCTTTGTTTAAAGTCTACAATGGCCTACAAGTTTAAAAGCTGTGCAATGAAATACTGACAAAATCCAGCAGCTTTGAATCAGCACCCACTGGGACAGGTGGCATTCATTGTGCACTTACACTTGGATCTAGAGACTCGGCTGCTGAGCTTTCTCATTTCCAGTTTCCCCAAGGATTTACTTAAGTCCATCACTTAATTAAATCATCCTGTGATCTGAAAACTCAGCAGGATTTTCAACCTAGCGAAGGTTCTCCCTTTGGTTCTCCCTTATTAGCAAGGACAAGATTTGCCACACCACTGGCAGTCACACCTTTTTCCCCTTTCTTTATTATACGTATGGTTCTTTTCACAATGGAATACTAGAGGTACTTGGTTTATCAATTTATTATGAGCTTTTATAAGCCAAAAATGTCTGATGACAAATTGCTAAATATTACCTGTTTATGACAGTATTTTTGGCTATATTGGACTTTTCCCAGCAGAGACATTTTTCCCTTTTCTTCTTCCTTCCTAGGTCATTTCTAGATAAGCTATGATACAAGAAATACATCTGACACTATGCCACTGTAGAGAATAGAGATGGAATATAGCAGCACAACAGGTTTTTATTCCCTTTCCTATCCCTTCCAAATGCCAGTACACTCAAAATTGTGTATCCAAAAACCAAACAACAGCAATTTACACCTTTCATTTCTCTTTTGTATAAGAGTATCTCTTTTCTAGTAGACAAAGAAACATGAGGAGTTAAAAAAATCTGAATTGAGGGAAATTAATTCATGTGAGAGGAAGAGCTGGCCTTTTCTCCAAACATCGTGATACACACTAGCATTCTTACTGATATTACACAGCCTTGAAGACTTGGAGAAGAAAAAAAAAAAGAAGAAAAAAAGTAAAAAAAAAGAAAACCCAAATACTCAGAGATACTCCTCTAGCTGAGAGAGTAAACAACCAAAAACCATCCTAAATGCCAGGGGCAAAGGCTGAGGCAGGTTTTTCTCATCCTCCCCCTCTGAGGACTCAGACCTGAAATGAAGGCACCACCCAGAGCCACTCAGCCTTGTCTCCTGTCACTTGGACTGCAGAAATGGGACAGCTCAAAGTTTCCAGAGGGAGCAAGCCCAGGGTGCCTACCATGGTCCTCTGCCATCCCAGGCACATCAGCAGTGCTTTCAGAACCCTGGAGATGCTCCAGCTCTCCGGCATGTGCGTTAACAAGAGCACCACCTGGACACAGCCCCAGGGTGCCATGCCTTGGCATAGCACAGGCTCAAAAGCCTGTTGTGATCACCTGCCTCCCAAACGTTTACTCCTGCAGCCAGGGGAGACCGTGTGCTGAAAGCATTGCGCAATGGGGTGTGGCAGAAGGAAGTACAGGGCAGCGGGTAGGTATTCACACAGCTCAAGAAACCCTGCTGTTCAACTCACCTCTCTGCTCAGACCTCCTCCTGCTAACAGAGATCATTGTCCCCTCCTTTCAAACCCTCAAACAACTTTCAGTGCTCCCAAGTGATAATGCTTGAGCCTAGCCAAAACTAAATCTCTCACAGTATATCCAATTATAAAATCATTTCCAAAAAGGCATCCATCATCTTGAGCTTTTGTTTCTAAGATAAACCACCTGCAACAGGAGGTCTAAGAAGCATAGTGAAGTGCTGCCCCTGAGCTAGCACAGCACATATGAGCCCAGGTATTAGGAACGTCCATATGAGTGAGGTGCAGGTCTCTGGGAATCTGATTAGTCTGTATAAACACATCCAAAAAGCTCATAAAAAGGACAGGAGAATTTCATAACAACTGCAACCTCATTTCCAAAGCCATACATCTTCCTGCTTCAGACCTCTCATTAGGTCAAAGGAGTTTCACTTTTCATTTTTCACCAGCCTCCAATTTTTAAATCAAGTGAACAAATGCACCTGAGTGCATGCTTACATACACAGAGCCATCCTAGAAGCTTCATCCAGAGTCCCACCACTGGGACTGAAGGGTCACACTGCCTTTCTACCATATGTCAGCATCTCTACAGTATCTGTACATATTCTAGCTGTGTCCTCAGCATGTGTGAATTATTAAAAATAACTTACCCAGAGAAGATATTTTCTGAGAAAACTGCACTGGTTTCTACTACCAAGTCTACATAAAATATCAAAAATTAACTTCATGCCAAACCAGGAAGAAAAACACCCTTTCACTTTTTGTATACAACTTTGCCTTTTGTTTTCAAAGTTGGGCAGGCAATCATCTCCTTCCATTTTGCTCAAATTGTGTGAATCAGTAAACAAAAAGTATTGCTTTGCAAAGTCTACGACTTCATGTGTTCTTTGCTTGTTTTAATAATTTAGTGCAGATGCTGTTAGCACCTACTTGTTTACACTGACTGATGTCCATGGGAACATCATCAAAATGTGGTATTTTCACAAACGGTTCGCTGTCTAAATGATAGTTTGCTATCCATTTCCATCTGTCTCACACTGAAGCTGGTACACCTTTCCCATCTTTTCTTATCTGCATTATTGGCCAATAAAAGGTTTGGTTTCTTTGCTTGTGGGTAACATTTTTCTCCAGCTAATGCGATGTTTTTGGCATGCTCTTACGTTAAATGAAAATTTGCATATTACATAACCACATTGGTGTGGTGAGAGCCTGTGAGCCACTCCTTGTGCTCAGAGCAAGGATGGCTCACTTGTCTTTGCTGCCAGCATCCTCTCCATGGCTGCATGGGTCCTAGGCCAGCATCCAGGTGAGAACACCCAGCTTGAACACAAAGTCGATGTCCTTTTCTTTTAAAACTCTGCTGGTTAGGGATCCTCTGATCCCCTTCCCTCCCACCGTCAAAATGAATAGAGCTAGCTGTGAGTGATGTGCCCTTTCTCTCAGAAATAACTAATAAAAGCCAGTTGCATCAGCACATATCTCTTCCAATGCTGTTCCTTGAGCCAGAGTTTGCTATTCTTCCACTCCCAATGTGGGTGAAGGTGGAAGCTGTGCCACACAGACCAGCAACGTATAACTATTGACACATTACTGCCCCTTTGCATCAGCCCTTGCCTTTGCAGTACTTGCATCTATCACTCAAATTCCTGTTGCATACGATGTAAACATAAGGTGGGGCTGGATGTCCCTGTGATCACTGGGAAGAGACATCAAGGGATGTCATGTAATAAAATACCTGCTAAAAGAAAGATTGGAGAGAGGAGATAGGAGAGAGTTTGCTGCATGGGCTTCGAGCCCGAGCCTTTGTGCAAACAGGGCAAGGCCTGCCACGAATAGGATGTGAGGCTTTATGGGCTACAACAGAAAAATCTTCCCAAGCCTTTCAGGGTTTTGTGGGCATTCAGTTGTTTTCAGTCTTTCACTGCTGTTGGGCAGCGTGTGTTTTCTTTTGCCTAACCAGCCCAAACTACTCTCTGGTGCATCTGCCCCTGTTATTCCAAAGGCTGTGCAGATTCTCATCAGATCTTCATCAGCCCTTCTGCCATACCCCTGCCAACGGCACATTCCTTTCTCTATTACAAGCACAATACATTTCCAAGGGATGGGAGGGAGAAGGGGAAAATCTTCCTTTTCTACCCTTCCCCCCCCTCCCAAGAATTAATAGTCCTTCCTTTCCTCAGCTTTTCTGAGAGAAGTGAGAAACACTCCATAAAATAAACTTTCCTCCCAAGCAGCTTTTGAGGAGTGAGCTTTTTATTTTTTAAAATAGTGCATTGTTCCAGAACACACAAACATAAGAGGTCAGAAGGCATAACTAGGACTGCCCAGTCTGGTGTCCTGGGTAGTGCAGGGAATAGGCTGTTCCAGAAGAGTGAAGGGAACTTTCTTCCCTGATAGAGCCCAGTAACTTGAGGGTATACACCCTCACAAAGGCCATATTTTGTTCACGGGAAAAGCCTTAGCTTGACTTGCATGCTTTCTTTAAACAAACAAAAAACCCCAACAAACCAAAACCAAAGCACAGCAAACAACCATATAAAAGAATTACAGGAAGGGGTGTGAGGAAAGGAGTCTGAATTGGCAGAATAAAGAATAAAGCAAACTCATGAGAAACGTCTTATTCCTATGCCGTAAGCCCTTCCGTCTTGCTTTCAGTCCTTTATTTTCTGTGGTTTAATAAAGGGGCCAGGAGATTTATTCTACCAACATGGAAATCATTATTATTAAGAGAACTGTTAAAGTAAAAAAGCCACATTGGCTCTCCTTCTTCCTCAGCATGCAGGGATAATAAATGCATAGCTGTTTTACACAAAGACACAAGATCTCCCCCAGCTAGCTGCCTACCAGAGATCCTCTGCTATATTTATGAGCGCAAACAGCTCAATACACTACCAGACTTTTTAGGCTTGTACTGGCCATTTTTACTGATAGAAGCACAATCTGTATTTTTAACTTAAATAATATCAAGTGTTCACATAGAGTATTTTGCTAATAACATTCTGACGAAGTTCATACTTTTTTTTACAATAGCAGGCTAACATCACTCAGAGTCAAGGGTCAGTGAATTATTAAAAATTCACTGTGCCTCTCCTTGAAAAGCAATAGAAAATAAAGTAAAATGTCTTTCTTTAGTTAGAACAAAATTACATTTGATTCTACATGTTGCAATTGCAATTACTGTTGAATTCAGCACTGGGAACATTCCTGAAGCTATTTCACAAAATTAATTATACCAGGTCTTTTTGGTATTCAGAATGAGTAGAAATATCAACAGTGTTATAAGGTCTCAGTGCCTTTAAATTCACAGAAATATAACAGGGTTTTCATTGATCCTTCCTTGCTTTTTTGGAACCATGAACGCAATAAACTGTCTATTCACCTACGTACACACACACACTCACACACAAGCACACACACTTCTTTTGTGTAAAGAAAGAGCAAGTCTCCCCTGGAAGCACAGCAAGCCCTGAGCAACGGCTCACTGACACCTGCTGCCCCATCAATTAGCCTAATGTAAGGGTGTTCTTGTACAGTGCAGAGGTTAATGGGAGTATAAGATGCAGAAAGTGTTTAGCAGTACCCGGAATGAGATCCTTGTTCAGCTTTATCTGCTGTTCTGAAGGAGGCTCGGTGGGCCAAATTAACCAGACAAGGAAGTCAATTGCTAACATCTCGAGATGAATTTGGCCCAATTTTCACAGGTCCATAATGTGTGGCGTAGTCAATAATGTCAACCATTTTTTGAAGTTTCTTTAAAAGTTAATGATAAATCTTTTAAAATATTGGGTTCAACTGAACACAGAATATAGTTATATCCTAAGCCTACTTCCAAATATTTTGCCATTAGTGCAATGAAAATTAGGCAAACTTAAGTAAGAAGGAAAGTGAATGAAATAAAGAGACTAAGATGGGCTTTACCAGCTTCCTTTGGAATTCTTGTGCTGGAAGGATGAAATAATTATTGAGATCATCCATGAACCCTGTGCAGAATAGTTTTACTACTGGACATTTAAAATAGAGAGAAAAAAAAAAGTAGGAAATGCAAAGAGAATGAAATAGGTATTTCTAGGAGAAGCCTGAGCCCTTCCAAGCAGAGATACACCAGCCTAACAGCTGAGACTAGCCAGAACATAAGCAGGCTGATTTCCAGGACCTGCTCATGAAAGGTGCCATCAGGGGCCCTCAGTCCTCAGCTCTACCTCATTTCAGCCCAGAGCGCTCTGCTGAACCGGCTGCAGCCGTGTGCTAACCTGGAGTCCCCTCGGATGCAGGGATAACAAGAAGCCATGTCTCCAGCCCAAGGACCAGTTCGCCTTCCTGAGTCATCCTAGCACGAAGGAGCAGTGAGAATGGAGTGAGATCCAGCTGAAGCCATAGGATGGCCCTGGGACATGGTGGGGAAAAGGAGCATCATCCCCTGCGTTCCCTCCGTAGATTTCAAACTTCAAGACCAGTTTCCTCCCCAACATCCACACGGTCTGTCCAAAGGGTACAGCCACTGTCAGCACAGTCACAGTCCTCTGAAATCTCCCCGGGCAACAGCACTCACATATTTCAGCAATAACTGCTACCTTGTAAACACATTCCACATTCCTGTTGCAATAAACCCCACAGGTCAAATGCAAAGCTGAACAGCCTCTTGTCCAACTGTTGTACAAGGCTTGTGCTGAGGTAGTACATGTGGCAGGCTTTTATTTGGAAAGGATCTTATTTATTCTCTTTTGACCCTTCCTAATTTAGGCTCTCTGGCCTTCAAATGATAATTATTTTCTTGAGCCCTGATGGGAGACAGATGAGCCACGGGCTCCTTTACCTTTCCTCCATACCAGTAACATTAGGATCACTTCCAGAAAAAAGAGCACGAGATTTTTAACATAAGGTCACTGTAATACGTGACTTCCTCAGAGGTTTCAGGTAGGAGTCCTGTTAAACTGGACTTCACAATCCAAATAATTTCCTACACAAAAAGACTAGAAGGTTGCTTTCTGTCCATGCCACAATAAACATCATGGCTGAGTCTTTTCATCTTTGCTTGGAACACTTCTCCACAGTCTATAAGAAAAACAGTCAGGATTTCACAAATTTAAGAACTCTAGTTTTTTGTCATTTACTCCCTTCAAGACATGAACTTGCAAACTTTTCATTCTTACTATCCATTCAGGACATAACTGTTACTTTATGTTCGAAAGTGAGGAAATCTTTTTCTGTAGCTCTTATCTCATTTACTTGCAGGTCTGTGCTCCAAACCACACTGTGCCCCAAAGCAAGGATATGAGCAAATGGAAATAACTGCCACTTACTCAGATTCTTGTTTTCTCCTTCACTCCTTCCCTGCAGCAATAATCTCTGCAAATATAACCTCTGGCAAGTCATTCTGCGTGTATCACCTCCAGCTGCTGCTTCAGACTTGTAGACTTTTGAAAGTCAAAATCCTGAATGCAGCCTAACAATTTTTACTGCCACCTTGTCAGAAATCCAGACCCAAGTCTCTAGTGTGCCCTATACCACCTGCACAAGTCCACTCATTCCCTTGGACTGGGAAGCAGAAAGCGTATCACAGAATAACAGAATTGTTAGGGTTGGAAGGGACCTCTGGAGATCATCTGGCCCAAGCCCCCTGCCAAAGTAGGGTCACCTGGAGCCGCTGAGTTAGAACATATCCAGGTGGATTTTTGAATGTCTCCAGAGAGAGCAACTCCACAACCTCCCTGGACAACCTGCTCCACTGCACTGCCACCTTCAAACGTAAAGAAGTTCTTCATGCTGAGGTGAAACTTTTTGTGTTTCAGTTTATAGCCATTGCTCTCATCCTGTCACTGGGCACCACTGGAAAGAGTCTGGCACCATCCTCCTGACACTTGCCTTTGAGACAATTATATTCATTAATGAGATCCCCTCAGTCTTTTCTTCTCTAGACTAAATAGGCCCAGCTCCCGCAGCCTCTCCTCACAAGAGAGATTAAACGCTTCTTCCGATGTTCTTCAAGCAGCAACTCTTGGCGCAGGGACCAGAGTGAGTCTGTCATGCAGAAGCAATGCTCAGCTCCAGGCCTGTCCCTTGGTTGAGCTTTGCTGGAGCCAATGGCGTAGACTGAAGTGCCCTCTCTGGCCTAGGGCCCGGCTCCCCATGGCACCTCGTGGTGTAGTGGAACTCAGGAGGCAAAGGGAACACGATGGATTGTGCTCCAGGTCTTTGCTGGAAGGGGTTCCACAGACCACTGGTGGAGAATACACTGTGAGAAATGTCTCCATTTTCCCACATCACCACTTGCCCTCAGTCTCTTCTCCTTTCTGCCACTAGGACAGAAGTTCTCCCTATCCCCCTCTGACATGATAAGCACCTTCCTTGTGAAACTCCTCGCTGCTTAATATCTCTGTCAGAAATCTCTTGCATGCACATTTGCTTCTGGCAGCATCTCTCTCTTGGCAATGGAAAGAGGAAGACATTTCAGGAATTAATAAGTCTAAATCACTTTACCTGAAAGAGACACTCCTCTGCAGAGAAGATCTGTTCCTTTCTGCCCCTTCTAAACCTAATTTTCAGGTTCCTGTATAGCCTTTGGGGCTTACTTGGCATGGGGAATAGGATGGTGGGGATGGGAATGTAAAGCCATTTGGAGACATCCCATTTGTCCCCAGGCTCCGTTCTTTGAATATACCACAAATGTTTTACTTCAATTCTCAAAAGCCCAATGATATGCAGGTTATTAATTCATGACTATGACAAGATTATTATGGTTAATTTAACATGTGCAGGCACTTAAGTAACTACTGTTGGGAAATATTTGTCATTAATTCAAAAATTTCCTGCCTGTAATTTGGCAAATATAAATGCAAGTGTGAAGGAGAAATCCAGCATGACATAAAGAGCACTCATCTGCCATCACCTTTACATGTGACTGTACAATGCTTGATCTCTGCTTGATTTAAATAAGCACAATTAAATGTACTGCAGCATTCATAAATTAAATGCCATTTTCATTCATATGCTAGAAAGAGCCCAGACGCAGGAAGAGAAACAGAGAAGCAGAAAATATCCCCATGGGCAGCAAAAGGGACACCATCGGGAAAGAGGGTGGCAGAGCAGTATTACTAATCAAAGCTCAAAAAGCAAAGCTGTGCAAACCAAACCTACTCGTGCCGGCTTTTCTCCCACCTCCTGTGGGTCTGCAATAGTTCCTACCAAGGCAGGTGGTGCAGAGTAAAACCACCAAAGTGGTTTCAGTCAGGAACAACTTGTCTCTGAGGCATGGCACAGACCTCCAGGGTCATCCCATCACTGCTGGGGAGGGAACTCCCTGCTTCAAACTGCTGTGTTTTGCTTGCTTTCCCAGAGAGGTAGGTGAAAATTCTGTGTGTTCAAAGCTAGTTACAGTTTTGTAACAAATCAAAACTCAAGTCCAAAGTAACCAGTCTCACAGCCCCTGAGAAGGATCCCAGCACTTCTTGGTCTTTGCTGATCCCTTGGGCAGGTCCAAAGTCAGTGATGAGTCATTTTGCTCACAAAGGCTCTTTAGCTCTGTGGTTTTGCAAGATTTATCACTATCAGATTCATCCCACCTATCAGGTCCTTCTCACTGCAGGAGCTCCATGCGTCGTCTGCACTTTTTCAGTTCTCTCATATGGTGAAAACTCCTTAGGGAAATCCTGAGGAATGTTTTGGTACACTTATATCTTTGAGCTTCATACAGGTGTTTCAGAATATAATTTGGGAACATACTACCAGAGAGAATTTCCTGAGCATTCAGTCCCTTGTTGCTGGCAAACACTCAACATAATCCCTTCACAGGCTGATTAAATTCTTATTTTGAAAACTATTCAAATTCAAATGCTATTCCAGAACTTGGTAACTCTGATGGTAAGAAAATCCCAGACTACATGACTGGTATTAATGTAATATTTTCCTTGAAGCAGCTTTTTTCTTTTGCCACATTTATTTAGAGAAGAAGTCCATCTCCCCTTTCAGCCTTCATCTGCAAAGCCAAACAAGCCATGGCACCTTAATTTCCTCACAGATATAAGCTCTCTATTGTCCTGGCATCTTACTAACTCTTCTCTGCACCTGCTGTACTCCAAGCTCACCTCTTCTGGCAGCCAGATGCCCAGAACCAGACACTGGGTCCCAGGCAGCCTCTATAGCTAAATGACACAAAGATCACTCTTGCATTTAAGCTTCCCAGCTCCTAGTTTGGCTTGTATATACTGGCAGACAAATAGAGAGAAAGCATTCACCTGCCTCTTCTAGCCTGCTCTCCATACCGCAGAGTCAAAGTACATGTTCGAGCTATTTACTGTCAAGAAACATTGTTCATGCAAGGCCAGTGTTTCAATAACCTTTCCAGACTTGGCTCTTTCCTATGTCCAACCACCCAGATGCTGTTGCTGGCTGCCAATACCAAACTACAGGACCCATTCCAGCTTCTTTTCAAACCCCAATGCGCCAGCATACACTCCCTTGGCTGGATTTGCAAGGGCCCAGCCATCTGTGTATCTACAGAGTGTCTCTGATGTAGGCACAATGGGAAAATATTTAGCTTTTACAAGCAGTTGGCAAATATACTAGCTCAAGCCAGAGGAAATTCTGATTCTTTTTGCTTAGGGGCCTCCTTTTCTTAAACATTTTTAAAATACTTGTGAGTCACAGCAATGGGTAGGGAATGCCTAGATGTCTAGCAGAGCTCCCAGCTCTGGCAGAGGAGCATTACTAAGAGGACACTACCAGGCTTTGTGAAGAGAGGAAAGATCAGGAGGTGCTGGGTGACTTAATCTCTCGTGTCCCATGCTGTGCTCTGAGGGTGCTATTTTACTGAAATAGCTAGATCAAAGCTACTAAAGAGGTTTCTGCCATTAACTGTCTCCTGAAAGTTGTTGACCTAGACACCGGAACAATTAAATGAAATGTGAAGCACCTCCTCAAACAGATATTTTTCCTACTCTGTCCTACATCACCTAATCAGACAGTAGTATGAAGTTACACACTTGGGAGAGCTTTTTGTAATAAAGGACATCCTGAACTGCATGAAGATACTGCCCTGGTGTATATTTTTATTCTCTTCTTATGTGGACACACACCCTGTGAGTCCTAGGAATAAATGTATGAGCTCTCCCATAAGTATGATAGGGACAAAAAGTCTGGGATACCAAATTGGACATGTATACTTGAAAAGCAGCTGCTGTATCAGGTATGCAATGTGAGACTCTGGGAATTGTTTTTCTGAATACTAAATGTGGAAAATATAATTTGAAGCTGCACTTAAGTCACTCTGAAGAAATCAGTTTCTGAATGCCTTAGAGTCAACACCCAAATTAAACAGTTTCATTTTGGAGATAATTAAAATATATTGCTTAAAAATAATCTGTTCTTTTATGTCCCTATTCAGAATCCACCACTACAGCCTTCTGTGCAAAAACCATATAAACATGCTTGCAGTGTAGCTGTCCCAGAGATGTGCAGCCAGATCTTTGGCTGATGTCACTTGGCAGGCCTTTGCTCAAGTTAATTGGAGCTGTACCAATTCATATTTCTGAAGAGATGGAATGTACTGCTTATACACTTCTGCAAAAGGCAAGTTAAGCAGCTTGTATGCACCTGGAGACAATAATTTCCATGTTTTTCAAAATATGAAAACTGTATTTTCTGTAAGGAGTGGTCCTTCAGAAAACTATCATGCCAGCCCTGTACCAGCACTAGATATGACCATACTCTGGTTTGATTCCCACCATTTCTACTGTCTGTGAGTAGCGAAGAGAAGGTACAACGCGAGGAAGACAATATATTTTCTGTAAGTATTTTTCTTAGAATGGCACATTGCTTTAATTTTTACGTTTGACAAAGGGCTTCTACTTGTAACCTATCAAGGGAAATCAAAAAGCAGTAACAAATCCCATTGTGTTACCAACCAGAGGCAATGACTGCTGGCCTCTGCAAACAATACATAGCCAGAGGGACTTGCTGCTTTCTATTTTGCAAATGTGCTACAAGCAGCGAGTTGCAGCAAGAGCACGGCAACCAATAACTCTTGATCACCTTAAGATTTTTCATTAGCCAATTCTACAATAAATTAACTAGAGAAGTTTAAAGGTTGTTTTCAACAATTTATAAACACACACCACAAAGAACAAGGCAAGACAGTTCATCTTTCTACTTAACTTTTTTACTTACCATCCAGTGAAACTTTAATAAGTACAAAGGCAGGTCAATAGTTCCAGAATCGAATGTTGTGCACCTGTGTAACCAAGAAACACATTTCACCTGGAGGAAAACAACCCCTAAAGTACTTCAAACAAACCTTCTTCAGCTGCTTACCTGCGTAGGTTCCTGTTTGTCAGATTCAATGCACCACAAAAGGCCACTGGCGTTTCAAAAGGGATCTGTCACCTTGCCAGACATTTAAGTGGTAGCAAAACCAGCAGAGGCACTTCCAAGTTTGCGCAGAGAATTCTGAAAGTCTCGATTTGGTTCGACTTGGACAGTGCACCCTACATCTCATCAGATACCCAGCACGGGGCTGTTCTGCCCTCCTGAAGCATGAGTTATTAGCACTGCCCTGATCCTTTCACCAAGTGATCCCTGTATCTAACGCGGAAGGAGTCGGTCAGAGGAGAAAGCACCAGTATCCCCCAGTTGCTAGGTAACAAGCAGGGAGATCCTGACCTGAATTCTTAGCGGAGGCTGATGTTACTCAGGAAGCTTAGCTGGGTCCTTCCTGAAAAAGGAGGGCTATGCCAAAAAGTTACTCCTGGCTCTGTAAAAGCCACTGCATAGCACCCAGGACAAAGGGACAGCTGCTGAGCTATTTTTATGATAAAAAGGCACCTGTTGTGAAAATAGGAAGCACACATACAAAAATGGAGGGTGACATTTTCTGCTCTTCATGCCAATGAAACCAGAAAGTTTTTAACCTTAGAGTAAGATCTATTTCAAATCTGTCCATTAAATAAAGCAGAAGAAACCACCCACCACGTGCACAGCCTCAACATTAACAAATGCAATGAGAGAATATTAAGCAAACGAAAATTAAAAAAATTAATGTTATCCCATACACATATACTATGAAGCATAATATAAAGCCAAACTCAACACAGAAAAATGAAAGGAAGCAAGTCATAGAAGTTTATGATGACACAAGAACTCTGCATTTTCTGGCAGTATAAATATTTTAAGTTATTGCCATGCCATTGTATTAATTACTCTATTTAGCATGCAAATTCCTCAGGATGTATTTTCTAAAAGATGAAAAGTAAGAGCTGAGCCAGACCTAAAGAGCTAAAGTGCCTCTGGGTCCCTTGGATGGGGTATACCCAACCCTATCATCCTGTATAGCAAAAGGAAACAATGCCTACTCACATGCAGCATAACATGAATGTCAAAGACCCAATTATCTGGAAAAGATGCCTGTTTGCTTTTTACTGGCTCCAAGGAACATCTTGGCAAAAATGGCATGAAAGCAATGCTGTGCACACCACGTGTGGCATGGGTTGCAGAGGCTGGAGGAGCCCATGAGGCCGGGAGGGCTGAGGGCTATCGGTGCAGAAACAAGTCCTTTCTTCCAGCAGGCTGCTTCCCCATCACATCTGAGCACATTCTCACATGTGAGCAGCTCCCTCCTTGCTCAAGCAGACCCTGCCAGTCCCAGACAGGAATGTCTGTGAGGACTCCAGCTCAGCCCCGGTATCTCTGCAGGAGAGGTTTGCAGTGGGTGTACCTACCACCCAACCACCACCCCTTTTAAAGAAGGGTCTTCTCAGGGACAGGAGGACTGGCCAGCCCTGTCCAGAAAAGTCCAGCTAGGACCTTAAAAGGGAATTACTCCACAACAGCCTTCTATCTGTTATAACTGCGCAAAACCAGATGAGTATTATGCTGCTTCAAGTACCTTTCTGAACAAGAGCCAAAGCTCATCATATTGATAGGAAAATTATAGATCTTTTATTCATTTCCCTTTCTCATTTTATTGCAGAAACAGGAAGAGCTCAGAGTTAAGTCCTATCCCATAAGCACTTAAATTTCCAGACAAAATAGTTACGGATGTCAAATCTGAATTCAGCAGGGTTAAATTAATCCAGGTTTTATGTAGAAGTTCAAAATATTAAAAACCCTATAGATAACCAAGAGACATTTGGAGGAAACATACTGAAAATTTAAGATATTAAATACATACTCACCTGCTGCTAAAGAAAAACTGATCACGTAACAACACAGCCAGCACAAATCAGCAACCACAGCTCTGTGCATTGCAACTGATTTTTAAGCAGTGCAGATACTCTGAAACAATTTTCCAATGAAAGGCCATCTTACAGATACCATCACCAGGAAGCAAAACAATGCAGAGAATCTACTCACAGAAATATTTGTGTTTTTGATAGCTCTAGACTAATTTTTTTTACTACAGATTCAGCTTTTGCAAACCAAGTGAAGTGGATGGCACTTTAGTGCATCTTTTCCTACAAATTCTTCCAAATGGTCCTAATGTTCAGCTATGCAACAAGCTGCATTAAATAGCAGATATTAGAGAAAACAGAGAAAGTTTGGCAAGATGAAAGGTGTGGCAAATATAAGCTTTTACTAGTGAGGCCCTTAATAGAGGCAAAGAGAAATTAAAAGACACAAATGTAGATTTGAGAAGAAATGGAGAACTGCTGAGCCCCAAAGAGAGAGGAATAAGGAAATCCTTCCAAGATTCATATAAAAGTTAGAAAAAAGATGTAGATGGGAACAATGCTGTTAGAAATACTGATTCCACAGAGAGCACAAACTGGACACCTCTCCTGTTTTTTAACATTTCTTCCAGTCATGTCTTGAACAGCAAGAACAGCTAAGTAGCAAAATGGATCTAGGTGGGGTACAGAAAATCCACTCCATAGTGTTAAAAATAACCTGTCACATCTCCTTATTGTCTAAACTGGCATAACTCCACCAGCTTAATTTTATGCCAGTTTAAGATGTGATCAAATGCTGTAAGAGGAAGACAGCAGTTCCTCTTATATGTTTCACTTTGCCTGCAGGCAGGGTTCAGCAAATTGCCTGTCTATTCCAGGGGAAGATACCTAATGAAGGATTTAACCTTCCTGATGAATACAGAAGGATGCCAAAGTACCAAACTTGTCAAACACACCTTGCAACAAAACACACTGTTACAAATTGCTTTACTTGGATATATACTTGTAAAGCTATGTAAAACAGACAGCTCCAAATTGCCTGACTTCAACCACTGAAAGTCAAACACTGCTGTCCGAATCCCCTTGCAAAGGTGTAGTGTTACAGCAATTGAGATGGTCCGTAACCCGCTCACATCTCCGCGCACATCAGTAACACAGTGCCGAGAAGTCTCCCGGTTGTTCAGCCGCAGAAGGAGCTGCGTGAAGCACTGATTCACGCTGATGAATTGTAACCAAGCAACACGGCCAGCATCTTTCCAGCCCATTGTTCAACTGAGCTGGGGAAAATAGCAGCAGAACAGCACTGAAAAAAACCTGCCAAACTCCAACTTCAGTTAAAGGATACCATCCCTCTAACAATAGGTGCAGTAAATTCTTTAACCAAAATTTAACAGAAATAAGCTGTTACTTCCCTCCCAGTATCGAAAATGACGTGCTTGAAGGAAGCAAATTACTTTCTGTGTGTTCAGGACCTCGTGCCAATCATCTTTACAAAAGAAAGAGTTGAAATTTACTTTACACAAAAAATGCAGGGCAATGAATTATTCATCTGAGGAGAGGGACAGAAATACTGCCTTTTTGTTAGTCTGGTTAAGGGAATGCTGAGGGAAACTAAAGAAGACTTTCTCAGATACAGTAACTGATCAGTAACAGCACAGATGAGATGGAAAGGAAATAGATATTTGAAAATTTTGTTCAGTGCGAGTTGGCAACCTTTTCCCATGTAAATGTCTGAAACCAACAGTTAATGCACAGAATACTGCTACTACACCATCACTCATGTGCGCCTTATTATCAACAAAGGCATTAAAAAATTAGGTTACAATACTGAAATCTTTTACTGTTATTGCAGTTAAGTCTGAGTGGTGGGATTATTTGTTCTGTTTAATGCCATGGGCCTGGATATCAAGAATAAAGTTCACTGCAAAATTATCCACTGTTGCCCTTTATGGAAATAAGATGACAGCGTCTGCCAACAAAACTGTTGGTGACTAGTTGTTTTTGCAATGTTCAACAGTATCCCCATTTTACCAGGGGAGAAAAAAAAAACAACCAACAAACTCATGTATAGATTAAGAATACGATACAGAATTGACTTGTTTTTATAACATAAAAGACAGGCTAGCAGCTGTAGGCATTTCTCAGAGCATAAAAACCAAAAGCACTGACCTGTAAAAGAGAAATAGTAATAACAGCTGCTAGACTTCTGGGCTCTGAAATCACATTCCCTGAGAGCAAGTTTCCAAAAGAGAGGCTGGGCACTTATGTAAGATACCAATTCCCTTTTCAATAGGTTATGTTTCTCTTTTGAAATTTTACTTAAAAGCCTGAGTGCAAAACCACATATATCTTTCTTCTTCAGGAATTAGTGTAGCAGGGAAATGTAACAAAATGCCACGGCATTGGCATAAAAATAGATTTATCAATGTCTTTCAGAATTTGTGATATCATAGAATCATAGAATGGCTGGGGTTGAAAGGGACCCTAAAGATCATCTAGTTCCAACCCCCCTGCCATGGGCAGGAGCACCTTCCACTAGACCAGGCTGCTAAAAGCCCCATCCAACCTGGCCTTGAACACTTACAGGGAAGGGGCATCCACAAATTATATCAGATCACCCTCTTTGCTTTACTTCCATGCTCATCTTTCTAGTTCCTCTCTACAAATGAGGTTCCTAGGTGTGGTCTTTTCAATTCCATTGTGGGGGATCAAGCAATCCAGTATTCACTATTTTATGTGGAATATCACCAGGATCGCACACAGGCAGGAATGCTGCTGCTTATGCTCTACCTGCTTGATATAGACTTTAGGGTCCTTCTTATAAGTCCTCAACACTGCCACAGGCTTTGACACTACACAGCACTCCTTATGGCCTCGAAGCCTGCTCTCCCATGGTATGAGTTCCCACCAACTTCCTTTCAATGTGAACAGATATTTAAAGCAGAACTTTGTCTCATCATCTTCCTTCCCTTCGTATGTTTGCCAGATGGCTTTATTTAATGTCTGTTCTCTGGATTGGCTCTTAGATTGATTTTTTTCCTTTACATTTGCCATCTGCTGGTCCAAACAGCTGAATGACACACTTCCTTTTCAATCTCATGGCATAAATTCATTCTTGCTGTCAATTTGGCATCCAAAATAGTATGGCAGGCAGACTGGCAGGTCTGGGTGAGGCCTTGCTCCACCAACAGGAATCTTCTCCTTGTCCCTTTGAGAGCCATTAGCGTATGAGTGAAGTTTTTAAGAGGGAATGAAGTACAAAGCCAGAGCAAAAGACAGGTACCAAGAAGAATTGAACCATGTTGTCTCAATGACAGAAAGTGGTCTGTGTTGCAGCTATTTCTTGGAAGCAGGATTTGCAGCGCCAGCAGCTGGCATTGTATGTTCTTGTACAAAGAGAAGACATCAAACCGAGCAGCAGCTAGGGGCAGAGAATTGCATGGCGACTTCCAAAAGAAACAAATGCTGTGTGGAAAAAAGCTTTACTTGGAACCTTTGAATCATTTTCCAGAGTCTTCAGCAACCGTCTTGCTCTTCTCAGTGAAAATGTATGAAGACTCTTGTGAAATAACTGATGTGGATATGGGACCATGCCTCCGCCCTGCAGGGTACCCAGCCTGGGCTGCGCTACAGGGGCAGTGCCAGAACAAGGGCTCGCAAAACTGCAACAGCAGCTGGCTGGTAAGGGTGTCAGGAAGAGAACAGAAACAGCACAAGAGGAGGAGGAAGGGAAAGGTGACAAAAAATCCTGTTATGACCCCACCTAAATGCCTAACAGCAAGGTATTACTGAGTTGCCTGAATATGCATGTTTCACCCATCTCGTTACGTTAAACTCAGACTTTTTTAGAGACAATTCTGTCTCTTGAGTATTTGCACAGTTCCAAGCACAATAGCTTCTTGTGCTGGCTGAGTCTTTTGAATGCTGTTAAGAATACAATTAAATAATAAGAGCAGTAAAAAGCTTGAAGCTATTCATACTTGAGAAGATCTCACATGGTTCTGGAAAAATCATAGCCACAGCAACACTCTCAACAAACACATTTTCTAATTCTCTCATTATTATTGTGGCTTTCTTTTAAAGGTAAAGACAGAAAAAAGTCATGAAAAAAATATTTACTGTATTTCATATCTGAATGCCATGAAAGATCAACAGGTTTTCCAAACAGCCTAAGTGAACGAAAGCTTGAGAACTCCTACTTCAATGCTTCTCTGTATACATAAATTTGCACATACACACCTTTTTCTGTTCCCCCTGTGGTTTTGGTGGCTCAGCTGACATCCAGTAGCCTGCCTACTCTTCACTTTCTCCATGCATTACATGGTCAAGTAAGTGGGAACAGTGTGAGGTTTGCAGTGCTTGATCTCTTAATGCTTAGATAAATGCTGGTACTACAGAGCTGGTCCTAGTTTTCCAGAACTTCCTACCTCAGTTATGAAGCTAATAAACCTAACCCAGTGGTTCACTGTCCTTGGTCTCAGCAGCTCTGATCCAACGCCCATCGAAGCCAAAAGAAAGATTCCTTAATTAGTCAGTTAGTGTCAAATCAAGTGCAATTAGGCTTGAGTGCCACTGAAGAATAAGACGTATAAATTCTTTTGCAAAGCAAATTCCTTTGCTGCTGAACTGTACAGAACTGACCCACCTGCTCCAGGTCTCCCTGTAACCTGATACTTTGTACACCACCCAGAGTTCAAGGGAGTGGTGCTGAGAAACACATTTCTTGAAATTCCCAAGCTGCTTTGTATGCTTCATGTTGGTGGTTCACAATCAGATTTCTGGTTGTCACCATCATGAATGGAAGGATAAAAATTCAGTGCCAAGTTATGAAATGTTACATCTGCTCAAAAAGGTACAACAACCAGCCAAAACCAGTATGTCAGAGAAATGTGTAAAACAGCTCCAGATTTAGCCAGATCCAGCACAAGCCAGGTCTATATTTGAAAGCACTGGTACAGATGTTAGTAGGTGTGTGAATAAAGGATAGGAAGACTGTACCACCAGTTTGCATATCCATGGTAACTAAGAGAGGATCTCCTGAGAAAAGGAGCTGTGAGATGGGGAACAAAGAATTCTTTTCCCCTTTGAGGGCTAAATAGCTCACACTATCTTGTGAGATTATTTAGGCTGGGGACGTGCACCTCCGGATTATAAGAGCAACAAGGAAAAGAGAACAATATGGCATCTTCAGTCCTCAGAGGGCTTGTCTAGCTTGCACCTGCAGTCCATGTCTCTGCATGTTCACAGCTCTTGTTCCACCTAGGCTGAAGCTGATGCAAACACACCCAGTGGCCTTACAAACAACCCATTATAGTACACATAACACAGTACAGTACCCAAGACATACACTGGCTGGTTGGGACCAGCAGGCTACAGAAAGAAACAATGGCCTTCTATGCAGCTCTCAGTATACAGTATTTAGGCACAAATCATAGAACTGTTTAGGCTGGAAAACATCTTTAAGGCCACCGAGTCCAACCTTTAATCTAGCATTGCAAAGTACCAGTGCAGCTCATTTCTCTCTGTGTGAGTATGAGTATGTGTGTATGAGTATGTTCTGAATACATTTATGATGATACAATTGCATCCGCTCTAGGCTCGGTTTAACAATCTTTACTGTTTCATGACTAGTCATAAAAGTTCAATTACTATTGAAGGACAATGTCCAGAGGAAGTATAAGGGATTTCAGAAGAATCAAAAAGTTAAAAAACTATGTGCAACACAGAGTGATACCAGTGTCCTCACACATGCGCCTACTCCATTACTCTAATGATTCAAAGGGCAACCACTTGAGTTCCAAACTGCTCTGTGCTCCCCAAACAACCGTCACAGAACTGCCATCTCTCTCCATTTCCTTACAGCCATCATCGGAGCAGGAGGGCAGTGCTACCGAGCTGAGCCCATCTGGACTGGATTCTGGGTGCCTGCATGCGGAGCTGCCAGACAGAAGTCAGACAGAACAGAAGAAATAGGCACCATCTTCCATGTCGCTCTACATAACCTCTGAAGTAAAAGGATTAAAAATTTCAACAAATACAGTTTCTTTTAATAATCTCCTTTTCTTATTCTCCTGCCCCTGCCACAATTTTTAGACTTTAGATATGCGAGTCTGGCAGCTCTCTGCACATGGTCCAATTGTCCAGCTTATTTCTGGCCCAGATTTTCCTTGGGTTTTGCTAGAGGCAAGAAAGGGTGATATCAAAAAGAAAGGGGGACAGAAAGAAAAGTGAGGAAAACAAAGCCTTAACATATCCAGAAAGTCATCTGAACATCCAAACAGGAGCAGAAAAGTTCCTTCTTTTTAAATATATCTTCTGTTTCCATGCTATAGTAACTACATGGTATGTTTTTTAATAACCTCTTTTAAAATAAGTTGGGCGTGATCTAGATACTAAATATTGTATGATTTGATAATTACACAGCAGAACAAACTACTTCCCTAATGTGGAATAAGATCTAAAATTCTACAGTGCCTTTAAGAAAATGGGACTTAAGTACCTTTCATTTTTTCCAATGACATGTAAGCCCAGGAAAAAGTAATTCCCTATTTTAGTTGGTTTAGAAAAGGCTTAGAATTGACAGTTGCATGTAAGCAATTTACACCTTCATTTTTACAGCTACATGAAATAAGCATTGACTTATGCAGCACACAATGTCTTTATTTCTTTATTAACTCCTCTTCAGATTTTCACTGTAAGCCAGTGATATTTTATTAGAGATAACAGTGATACTTGTATTGATTTCCTTCATTATATTCAGTCGCTCATAACTTTGGCAGGTGGTGTTATTTTAGGTCCTTTGTGGGGGGGAGGGGGCAAAAGAATGAATAACTTGTGATGGTGTTACTGGAGTCCACCCCACATACAAGAGGCAGGTTGTGAGTGCACAATGAACTTTGGTTCTGACACACTCAACCTTGTGCTTTGACTCAACAAAGTAAATAACGCTCTTTACAAGCAGTCTGCACAGAATTGTCGGGGTGTTCTGGTTTAACACACAGCACATTATCAGGCATTACACATCCAACATAACTAATTAAGACATTTAAAAGCTGAAGTGGTTTCACCTGGTATTTGGCAGTCTGCTGTTCCTAAGCAATGTGGCTGAGAGTTTAGCAAGAAACTCACGAAGACTAGCTAAAAGTTGAAGATCATTTTGATTACGAACCTTCTCATGTAAGCAGACCACTTGCGTGTTCCTATCACAGTAGCGCTCTTAGTAGCTTCACTAGCAAATGGCTTTTGCTTCCTTACCCTAACTTTTTAAAGCAGATACTGTCTCCAGATCACTACAAACTGTACAGACTGTTTTGGAGTAAAAAGTTTTAATAACATCACAGCAGGCTCTTGGGCTGAGCTAATACAAGCACTCAGCTTGTCTAATTCTTGTCTAATTCTAACAGCCAAATAAACAGAGTTAGGACGATGCTCAGTGCTGTTGTTAATTCTAGCCACATTCCATACTGAAGAGTAGACGGAGAAAACAAAATGGTGTAATCACTTACAAATATTATTAAGAAAACTGGATTGGTCACTTTTATTTTGCCCTATGCTTCAGAAATAGAGGCTACTGAAATAACGACTAGTCAGACACAAAAAGCTAGGAGGAAATGAGACTTCATATTATGGAAATGCAGCTGACAAATGCAGTGCTGTAGGAGCAGATGTGGTTGAGAAAACAATGAAATACTTTTCAGCAGAATTTGCAAGTTCATTTTGTGCAGTTGGAACCAGGAAGCCCTTGCTGGAGTTTCCCACACCATCATCCACAGATCCAAAGTACCTATGAGTCCAACAGGAAGTTGAGATGTACCTATCTGCATACGCAGTCCTCTTATCTTGTTGTGATTGAGCTACAGCTTGTGACTTTCATTCAGAATAAGACTGCAAAGCAGCTGAGCTGGTTATTAAACCAGACTGTTGAAGCAACGTAAGTAAAAAACTACAGAATTTGATTTAAAAGTTACAGTCTAATTGTCAGTACTTTGCCTTGACTAAGAAACTTGCTACATCAGGCTCATTGCAAGAGTCACAGAGAAAGTTTCAAGAAAACTGACCAAAAGTCTTTTGTGTACACAGGACAATTTACAGTGCTCTCTGCTCATAGCATCATTTCATATCAGATTCACAGGATTAGCTTTTGCTAAAAAAAGCCTCTCACCGTGAGAAAGGTCATGGAAACAACCTCTTTGCTCTAGAGCAGATAGCACTTCTTCAAAGTACTCCATCAGAGTCCAAATAGAAACACTCATATGCTTACACTAACAGTGTTGAGTTATACAAGAGTTGGTAACCAGTTTAAAGAGCATAATTTTGTCAAAACAGCTACCATTATCCTTCCATACAGTGCAGATTCAATGCAAATGTCAGAGGAGTCAGACCGTTTACATGGTTCAGGTATCTCTGAAATGGACTAACCTTCTGTCCCATAAAACCTTGAACTTTGCCTGTTCAAGGGTTGAAGCCCACTTGGGGATGCTGGAATACCAGCTATGCAGTAGTATATTATTAGAAACCCATGATTTCAACTTGCTTCTAGGAAAGAAACATATTTCTTTTTCTCCTATCATTTTCCACTGTTAAATTTCAAGTTAATAACCCATTGTTGTGACTGGTTTAAGCAATACTGAAGCAATTCAAAGCAAGTGTAAAATGCAACAGAGCTTCCTTATCCAAGAACATAATTGAGAGCAACAGAACCATCATCTAGAGATGCATGGCAAGTCCAAAGAAGCAACTGATGTTCTGGGGCAGAAAAATGTCCCTTAAGATTGCTATCACAAATGCAGATATTTGTATGGCAGAGATGTTTCTCTGCAAAAGAAGAAAGCAAGGAAGGAGAAACTCTGCAGGATAAACAGTAGTAAAGGCAGCAGAAAGTCTGAGGGAAAGCAAGAATAGTTGTTGAAAAAAAATTCCTGAACAGGGCTAATGACAGAGCATCACTTCACTGGTGGCAGAACAAAGTAGGGAGTGATGCTCAGAGAAGCCTCCCTCCTCCTCTTCACTGAATTCTGCTTCATCCATGGAATCAAGATTCATTTCGGGTTTTTTTAAGTACCAGGACTAGATTTGGCTTCATCCTCAGATCAACATTAGCTAAAAGCCTGGTTTTGACTGAAGTTTTGACAGCCTCAGATCTCAAGTGAATCCAGAGACACAACCCAATTCTGACCTTGCAGCAGATCCTTGTTCGGTCTTGCCCACATATGGCTTTATTCGTGCACACTACACTGTGTCTCAAATGCCCATGCAAAAGTGGAAAAAGCAGCAGCAGCAGCAGATCAACTTTCAGGTGGCTTTTGATGATTTCTCTCACAGCTGTGGCAAGAATTAATACTGGCACACTTGTCAAAAGAAGCAAGTGAGCCTGTTCTACAGCCAAGAGCCCACAGCCAGGACAACAGCTATGCACCACACCAACCCACAAGACCCTGTGCTCACGGGAGCTGTGCTAGAAGGCTCCCTTCTCCTGTGCTGAACTCCGGCCACCTTTCCCAGAAGCCACAATGCTCCTCTCTGTATTCTGCACCCCAGCTTACCAGACACGTTACCTTCGCACCATCACGGCACCCAACACAACGCTCCTTCAGGCACATTTGCAGGTACCTCAGAAATTTTGTCCAGCACATAGAAGGAGCCGATTTCCTGAAGTCCTTTTGGCTTCTCAGCTGCCTGCACTAGGTGCCACAGTTTCTCAAAACTAATCTGCTGTTTCAGAGAAACATGAAACTTATGAGGAGAACATGTCAATTCATTCACAATATACGTAACACAGATTGGAACTGACATTCAAGATGACCCACACCCTATATAAGCCTCACAAAAACTGCCTAGTTATTCACTTTTCCAGCTTGGCAGACTAAGCCTCCATACTCAGTGTCAAGCTAAAACATTTGTTAAAATAATTCTTGGCTTCCTTCCACTCCAAACAAATTCATCAGACTGATATTTCAATTCATTTTTGACTCAAGCAAGCAGAAGTAGGGAGGTACAAAACTAGAGATGTAGGAGCCTTCATTAATTAGAATATGACTTTTTTTTTTGTACACCTTTTTCTACCACATAAGGATAATGGAAGGTTTTGGCTATTTTTGAGGTCACTGTCTCCAATTAAGAGAAAAGCATGAGCTTTAAACAAATCAGACAACCGTGGAACAATTTTAATCCCTGAATGAATAAATCCCTTGGGGGACGTGGCTGCAGAGAAATCAATGGGCAATTCTATTAAGCCTTAACAGCAAATAAGGCACAATCTGGCTTCTACAATGAACCTCAAAGCCACAGATCCTGTCATAAGAATTTATCAAATTTGTGTGATCACTCATCAGTGTACAGAGCCTGATTATACCCAGAATATCTTCTGCTTACAGCAGCTGTTGGAACAGCACTGTACCAGACCATCTTTGAGTTAGGGGCTATAATCTTACAGCAAAAAAATGACAGAAGTAAGTGTTAGCTGGGTGAATACTCATTTGTTCCAGTGAACTCCTACTCTTGTCAGCACCCTGCTGCCCACTGACCTTACCTCTAGCTCCAAAGTGTTAAGTGAAGTGCAAGCTGTGACTCTGAGAAAATTGGCATTTGCTCCCACTGCCTTTCACAGCAACACATAAATGACCTCCTCTGCCTTACAGACTGGAAGTACTCTCTCTAGCTGTGGGATCAGACAGAAATCATTCATTCCATGCTATAAAAAGTCCACAGGCAGCACAGAAAATAGAACTCTGCTTTAAAAAAATCATCAAAACAGAAGATGCATTTTCCCCTCCCCTTCAATATACCTAAATGCTCACCTACTGACACCTGTCAGGGTAAGGACAAAACCACTTTGCTTGGCGTGGTTGATGCAGCCTAGCCCATATCTAGGAGCCTCTGCCTCGGGCTGCATCTGCTCTTGTAAGTGAAACACTCTCAGGACTGTTCTGTGGCACCAGAGACAAAATTTCTGTGCTTGAAAGCAGACTGTGAAACTCTCACGATCTTCAAACGAGGCTGACTACATCCACTCCGCTTGTTGAAAGCCATCACCAGCCTATCCAACCAGGATTGTGTCCAGGGCCATTCCAGCAACCCAGGATCAATGAGAGCCTGACCCAGGAACATTTCCTGGACTGTTGAGCAGTTTAGATGCATCTTCCCTGTCCACCTACCCGAACTGTTCAGATCTGAGGCACGTCCAAGGCACATGACTCTGTGAGCTGCCTTCTTTGCTCGCAGAATCAAATTTCCTTTCTTTGAAATCAAGGTATGTGAACAAGGAAAAAGGGTGAAAATGACACGTATACAGCTACTACCCAGACAGAGCTACACTACAGACATGGCACACCCAGTGCTCACAAGTTCAGAAGTACTCCCTATGAGCATCCACTCTTTAGATGCATAGTTATTGAGGGTCAAGTTTTCACAGCCATTAAGTGCCTAAAGATAAAAGATGGGAGCCATCATTTCTTGCAGTGAATAGGAATCATTATCCAGTAAGTTGCACAATGGGATTTTCAGGTTAGGTGCCTCATTCCTATTGCAGTTGACTGGAATTATATCCCTGAAGATGTTAAAAGCCTCTGTGTTGAGTGTGATGCCTTTGTTGTCCCTTTACAAGAAAGTACAATGTCTCTAATCCATTACACTGGCTTATGAAAGAAAGAAATACAGGAGTAATACTACAGGCAAGTGTTTTCCTCCTTCTCCTGAGGAAAAAAAAATACATCACCTGAATATTTCAGCTTTGCAATCTTGCTTCATGTCTATCTCTGAGCAAATAAATTGAAGTCTGTGGAAGCTGCCTAGGTAAATTTCAACACTGCCTGGTAATGTGAGACATGAGACAGGCAGAAATAGTTAAGTAGTTTAATTCACACTGGTTTGGCATTTGGTCAAAGAGGTTTTGTAGACATAATCAAAAAAAAGGGAACCTTAAGTCATTAGAAAGAAAAATAATTTTCACAGTGACACTTGACTTTTTTTCCCCCAGCATCCTTTCACTGATGCAAGTTACCCACAACTCTGTAATCTGCACAATCAACTTATAATACTGATGTACAGTTAGCACCTCACTTTAAAAAAATAAACCAGTAAAGAAACACAGCACTCTTCATCAGTCAGTTCAGTAGCAATTAGACAAACTGGGTTTACAGTCTGCACCATACTTTCATCTCACAATAAGATTTGAAAAAGAGCTAGGCTACAAGATTAAATTTAAAAAATCTATACCTGTGGTCCCATGATTTTGTATCAAATAGCTTTTCAGAAAAGTACATATTTAATTGAGTATTTGAGAGCAGTAACCTCTACAGTACCTCATAAAGCAGGCTGCTGAGGAACAAGAAACCCATGGACCAGATACAGTCTATGACTTCACTTTGATAATCTTGGACTCAGTGATTCAAGGGGAATGCATTAGAACAAGAAAGAAAGTGAATATGTGCCCTACCAAATGGGTCTGACAGTTCTCCCTGGGCTGCAGGGAAAAATTTCTCATTTCTTCTATAAACCAATACTAAGAGAAAATTATAACACACACTGACATAAGAAAATGCTCCTCATTAACTGTTCCTATAAACCTTAATGGCAAGTAAGAGGGACAAAAGTAAAAGATGTTATCCTCCTTATTTTAACAAGGGATGTCTTTTTCAGTATTAAGTTAGAAGTATTCATGTTTGGAAGCTAAATCTAAAATACCTGAAATGGGCTCAATTTCATAAACTGTTGAGTGCTCCTCTCTATTAAAAAAAAAAAAAAATCAACCTTTAGTTCATCCAGTGAAGTTCACTGTCCCAAAGACATTAGCCACCTAGGAAAATTCAGGACACTTCACTGAAATACACTAACTTGTCTTTCTTCAAATACTCCTATTTAAAATCCTGAGACAACAGTGCTGATGAGAATAGCATTTTCTTTTTCTTGCTTGGATGATGTACCGGTGTGGCAAAATTCAGCTACCACTGATAGCTTGAATGCACCAAGCAAGTTATGGAGAAGGATCTCTGCAAGTCTGCATGTTCATTCATGTTTACAAAAACTGACATCACACAGATTTAGGAGACTGATTGGCATATTTTAATTGTTTTCTTAAATGATAATCAACTCCAGGTTTCTCATCTTCTCTTTTTGTTCCACACTGTCTTATATATTTGTTCATGACACACTGTTGAAGAAATTAAGGGCTGATTTCTGTTTGGCTTAAGACATCAAGTAAACTCTATTTTATTATGATGCTGCCACCTATAGTCTTTCTGAACACTACTTCTGCACAGTTTTGATTTGCTTTTAAATTTCTAAAAATTACATTGTTTATCCTTTGCTGAAACTTTCAACATCACCCCACCCAGCAAGGAAAACGTCAAACAAAATGCTTGGAGAGACACGCTTTTGTTATTTTTCCTCTGTGATTTCCAGCCCCACCAAGAAGTCTCCCCAGTTTTGGCTACTCTGATGTTCTCTGCTGAAGACTCTGCTTTCAGAGGGTCTGAGAAGAACAGGTGACTCTAAGGTGAATATCTACCAAACCAGCATAAATGGTTACTTCCAAACACCACAGAGCATGCCTGGACACACTACACAACCAGCCCACAGTGCAGAAGACAGGATGGAAACCAGATCTGAAGTTTCTATGACACCTAATAGAGAACTCTCACCAGATACTCCTATATATACTTCATTCATGCTCTACTCCTGTACTCTGATTAGGACCACTAAGCAGTGACATTAATTCTCTTCCTCTCCTATTGTTTTTCTATACTATAGTTTTTGTAAGCTAACCTACGATTAAGTAAAAATCAGACCTCGTATAGACCAGACACACATGCCTTCCACTGCAGAGCAAGATACAAAGTGATGTGAACCTGGAACCTCTCTGTCCTGTAATCTTACCAGCTGAGACCTAAGCCATAGGGATGCTTTGCACAGTGTTCCTAGCTATGAAACTGTCGACTCAATGGTGATGCATTAAACACCACACCAGCTCAAAAGGCCTGGAGCTGCAGAAATTCGCAAGTTGTTCTTCTTCTAGGAATGGAATTACTTAGAAGGACAGATGGACAGATCATGTGTCCATCCCTCCTTAACCTGCAATCTGTCCAAGTACTATGGAAACTCTGGCGTGTTTCCATGGTCAGCTGATGCATCTGCCCAACCCCCCAATACCTTGAAAAAACCTTCGTGATACTGATTCCAGCATTAAGGAAAGAATGCCACAACTCTAAGATAAAAAGAGCTACTAATTTTGATGGCATACAGTGCCCTGAGTCCTTTAAGTTCCACGTTATACTGTATTTATAACTTCTTTGTTCAGTTCTAGAATATTTTCCATTTTAGGAAGGAAAGAAATCTACTCACGTGTAGAATCAAACAAACCTCATAATTCTAAAATACAACAGCTGATTGCATTGTATTAGACATTGAGTTAGAAGATGAAGAAGTTCCTTTGTTATATTCTACTTCTCTTTAAATAGCAGAGTTGCCAAAACTGATGTGATAAAAGAAGAATGACATGGAGAATGAGAGCTGTGTAATCTTCCCATCTCACTCACCAATTTAAGATACAAAGGAGTAAAAGTGCAACCTGTCTCCCTTGCCCAGAACTTTTATGTGCTGCAGATAAAAAACAAACAAAACCAAACACACCAAGTTTTTAGCTTTTCAGGGATACAATATTAAACAATGTCATTAAAAATAAATTGACTTTTGGAAAAAATAAACTGCTTCTATGTTAAAAAAAAAAAAAAAAGAGCTATTGTATATTTTTATCCATAGAACAAACAAACTGTTTACGGGGACTGTAGCTTAGCAGTGAGAGCTGAAGCACTTTTTATAACTGTGTACTCTCAGGAGTGTCTAACCTGTAAACTCAGACATTATCCCTGAAATCATCAGTGTTGCCATAAAAGAAAAAGTTGTGCTGCAATACTGTCAAGAAATTTTCCTCGAAGGACTCTTTTCAAAGCTACTTCTGTCTTAACTTAGCAACAAACTTCTCCAGAAAACCAGCTGGCAGAGAACAGCACAGAACGTATGTGCCAGCTTATACACGTGTAGGTTTTCCATACTCCTGGAGCTGACTGATGAAGTCTGCCCTGAAGCAGCTGGGAGCATGGAGAACCACGGGCCTCAGAATTCTGAGAAACAAAATACACTGGAAGAAACACCAAAGAAATCAGTGTCCTATTTTATCTCATTCTCTCTGAACATCAACAGACTTGCTAAAAAACCATTTGCCCTGAGTAAATACTCTTGTAATTACACTTCACTAGACTCATTCAAGGTCATGAAGAGTTAATGGTGATAAACTGCTAAGAATTCCCACTGCATCTCTTATACCTGTTTTGATGCATATTTTCTGAGTCATTGATTTAATCTTCCTCTTGAATTATTTCAAAATTTGTTAGAATTTAAGGCATCACCAGTGTATACAGTGAGACTTGCTCCCAAGGTGCATTTCAAAAGTGCTGTACAAAAGCAGATACACCATCTGCTGTTTAAAGGGTTCCAAGACACTCTTCTGTTACATTCCTGCAACTACTGGATAAGCTCCTACTGCCAAGAGGAATTCTGTTGACTGCCTTTGAGGCTATATAGAGTACAGGCATCAGGAGTAATAGGACTTGCAAGAGGTATGAACACAGTAAAATGGTACCCTTGACATTAAAACAATGATTATTTAAATCTGAGCTTCACTAGAGGCATCACTGCCAATCGTTTTCACAGAAACATCTACTAATACATTTACACTCTTCTCCCAGACCTCTCTTTGTGTTTTCCCAGGGGTCAACAGACCCAGTTGCTTGGCTTTGAGCTGCCAAGACTTTTAGTTTCATCCTGTTAAAACTCATCAAACAGATGCAGGCATTTTACACTCAGAATTTTACAACCCACTATGGGCACTTTTTATAGACACCAAAAATGGAGTACTCCAGAATTCCTGTACTGGTTGCATTGTTTACTTTCATTTCTAATTTCAAACCTTTCCATTTTAAATTTATTTCAGAGCAGCCAGACAACCTCTTGCCTCTTATATTGTACTGTTTTACCCACATCTACCTCCAAAAAGTTAATCAAATTTGATACTGTATTGGGAAGATTTTTCTATTAATGACTTTATGCGATGACACAGATTCAATGAGCCTGTCTTAGCTTAATGCTCTCCACATGTAGTGATGGAATGAGAGAGGGTGCAGTACCATACTGAGAAGGCACTGGGGAGGGATTTGTGCAAGTACTGGCCAGTCCAAAAACATAAACTGAGAGGACCCAAGCTTATCAAACCCAAATAATTCTCACAGAGTTCTGCTGACTTGCGAATGAGCAGCAGTGCACAGAAATGCTTTAATACAGATAAAGCCACCTTCCTTAAGTGACAACATCCATGAGTGGATGTTTCACTGTAAGAAAATGTGTAAGTAAATGGTCTCCTTTCCTGACCTTTTTGCATAGTCTGCTCTCTTTAATATTACAGAACCATAAATCTTGCAGTAAGAGAAGACTGTATATTTAATATCTTGGATACATTACATTTTATGACTGAATTTCCATCTCTCTTGTGATTGTTAACTCTCTTCCAGTATATGCACAGCTGGGAAATGAAGAAGCTTTTTCTAAGACTTCTAAGAGCGTCTTACAATCCTGGCATGTACAACCTTCATTCTACTGCCTTCCAACAGAGATTTCCGTGTTCAAGTGGATGTCTTTTAATATTTTGTACTTAAACAAACTAGATATATTCAGTTCATCAGCACCTACAATTGCAGAAAGGCACTTCTAGGCTTCTGTAACAAAAAATGAACTGTGCATTTCTGGATATATGCTACATTAAATGGGCCAAAGCCAGAGCTTGCTGTTATGAAGCAAGACCTCAGAGGACAAGAGAACTGATGCATTCCAGCTGTGCAGGGCACTGGACAAGAGATCTGTGACACTAGTAACAACAAACTTCATAGTCACCTTCACTTTCTGCATGGTGAGTGCTCTGCAGGTCCCGATCTAAAATGTGTATTGGTTATACTCTCCTGTCAAAGACTGGTTGTGCTGGAAACATACATCTGAAATCAAGAGTGGAACAGCTGGGCTGTGAGGCAATGACCATTTATTAAATCTTCACACAAAACAGGGAGAACTTGTCTATGTATTGTTAGACATGGATGATTTCACTTTTGTCCTGGTGAACCTGAAATGCAGCTTTGCTACTGCAATAAATATTTGCCTGAGACATTTTCATATTTCAATCTTTTTTTCAGCTCCTCGGTAACGGTTTAGTGCCAGTCCTTGTTATTAAGGAGGTTTTTTCCTCCTTTTTGCTACTCCTTTGTCATGACTATAAGTACTGAGGCTGCCAGCCAAGTACTGCACAGCTGTTAACGTCCTGCATGACAGAGAGGACAGCAGAGGTTGTCAGTACCACCACAGGCTGAGTGTGAGCAGAGCCCTTTCCTCTGCAGAGCTCAGTGGCAGGCAGCACACACACGTATTCCCATCCACTGCCTCAGAAGCAACACTGCCAGGTTAGCTGTTGGTTTCCAAGAGAAGAATTAGACCCTATACACCCAGAAGCACATGCTAAAGAAAACATTTTTTAATTAAAAACACAGCAGAATTTAAGCTCACAAGGTCTTTGTGAAAGCAAAGAAACACGACCTTCTAGTTTCTATAAACTCTGACGTCTGTACATAGACAAACTAATTACCCACCACTATAAACAACCACAGATAGTTCCTACCTCATCACTGGATAAACCTAAATGCACCTGCTCCCTTTCCTTTAATGATAAGCCAACTCCTACCCTGAAACCGCCTTCTTTCAATGATTAAAGACCTACAAGGCAAGTGCCAGTAATAAAGTTACTTTTTTTTTCCTTCTGTAATCTAATCTTTGCCCTGTAGAAACTGCTGAGGAGAGCTCAGTTCCACTTAAAATTTACATTAAAAAAATCCATATCATGTTGCATGGAAAAGGACTGTTGCCCCAGTGTTTATTGGCATGGTGATACAAAGACTGAGAAATTACTCTGATGCAAAAATGATGTACAACTTTGTATCAGTGTCAAACAGGCTCTGATGCATGGTTGCTATTTTTGGAAGCTAATGATCTGTGAGTGATAAAGCAAATGAACTTCTTAATGATGACAAATACAGGAGAATGTACAGTACTGAGTAGAGAACACGATGTCCACCCAAAGAGAGATTTATGGGAGATAGTTATGGTACCTAAGATTTATAATGGAAGATCTTGTGTGTCTACCTGGAATAACAATTTACTTTCAGACAAAGGATGGAATGTACAGTCCACTGCATGCTTCTGGCTGATACGTACATTGCTTTGGTACTTATATCCATATAAAGCCTAAGACACGCATTACTTTAGCCAATTTAAATACAATTAAAATAGCTGTAGAAAAAAAATTCAGGTTTTTAACTAGTGTGAAAATATGCAAACAGTTAGCGTTGTTGGGGTGTTCCTATAAACTTCTCTTTATATATGGGGTGGTTTTCAGTTAATCGTATGGCAAAACTTACAGGGTGATGTTTTCACAGCTAAAATTTCATTGTGCTTTTAAAAGGTTTTGAATTGAAGAGATTCCTGTACAGTAACCTAAGATCAATCAGTGGCAATTAAAATTTAATACACAAATATACTATTGACAGTAAAGTTTGTCAACAGAAGCTAGTATAATTATGAAAACACTGCATTTGTGTTATTTCAGGTCTTGTGCCCAAAAAATACACTAAAGAGGGGGAAAAGTCACACAAGTTGTGGCTAATGTCAGGGTAGAGGATCAGTGAGAATCTTGAGAGATATTTGAAGAATGGGAGAGGAAAAGCCACAGCCTTTCAGGGCAAGAAAGCACACCTGCCAGCTGAGCTCGGCCTTCCTGCAGGGAGCCGGGCTGGTGGGAGCACAAGCCAGTTCACCTCAATCCAATTCACACCTTCGAGAAACCTGGAAACGCCGGTCGCGAGGGAGCGTTTGCGTACATGGGATTCCCACTAGGAACCTTTGGCCTCTTAATGCCCGTTTTGTTTCACATTAAGCGTCTCCCGCCGCTGCGCTCCCAGACAAACAGCCTCCGGAGAAGACGCGGGGAAGAAAGCAAAGCCTTGCCCGCCGCCCAGCCTCCCCCGACGGCAGCGCCCGCGGCTCGGCCCGAGGGAGCCGCTGGCCGGCAG
>VZRQ01007361.1:1365363-1444054 GCA_013397975.1 Machaerirhynchus nigripectus
CCCGCCGCCACCTGCGGCCCAGGACCCGCCCGCGGCCGCGGGGCCAAAGGCGAGGCGAGCCCGCGGCACTGCCCGGGGGCGGGCGGGGTGCGGCGCTCAGGTGTTTTCCACCTCGGCAAGAGATTGACCGCGGCTGGGTCATGGAGGCACGCGGGGGCGAGGAGAAGGAGCGGACCAGGCATTGTGAAACGGTGATTTCACCGCTACAGCTTTCTGCCTCGGCTTTGCGTTCCCCCGTCGCCTACCCGAAGCGGCTTAAGGTAGCGATGAGCTATCTCCAGGTTATTTTCTCGAGCGAGTTAGAGTGTTGGAGGTGGCGGGGTACTTGCAGCACGTAGCTACAGCCAAGATCCTTGCGGTGGTATCAGAGTGAAAGGCTCTAACTGCAGTTGCTTGCATCTGTGAACAGTAGTGCCCTTGGATCTTCAAATGGGGTATTTCAAGCTTAGCTTCTATGCAAGAGGTGAGAAAGGGAGGGTGGACGAACTGGCTAGAAGAATTGACCAAAATAACAGTTATTAATAATAGTTAGTTCCCCACTTCAGCATTTTCTCTATTTCAGTAAATTTCTCTCAAACTTGTGAGTTCTGGTTTCAACACGAGTACTTTTTTTTTCTTTCTTTTTTTTTTCTTTTTTTTTTTTTTCTTCTTTTCCTAAAGAGTCTCTCCCGTGTAAAGTCAGTGAGTCTGAGGACAGCAGTTTTGGATAGAAAATACAGGTGTTGCCTGATAAATGAATGAACACCACACTACACTGCCTTGCTGTCCAAGGTAAAAGCATTAGAGTGAAAAATGCTGTGGAGGTTGCTTGCTTCTTAGGGCACTGATAAGGGAGGCAGAAATGAAAATGGAAAGCTGGTGCACACTGACTCAGTCTTCAAATGAAAAATAATTTCAACACTGCTTCCAGACCAGCCACTGTGGGTCAAAAAAGAAATTCAATTATAGGTTTTATTTCTGCCAGGTAGCACTGTTTTAAAAATATTCATGCTATACTGGCAAAAGTGATTTTATGAAATATTAGTATGTACAGAAAAGACATACCCCTGTGTAAAGCAAATCTGAGAAGTACATTGTTCACTTGCTTGGTTGCACTGTAGCTCTGACAACAAAGACGTTTTCTGCTTTGTGTACTCTATATAATTGCTTGGGTGTAGGCTGCATTCAAGATAAAAAATGTTTGTTCTTCTCCCACCTCAGGAAATAAAAGCACCAAAAATACAACATAGATGAGAAGCACCAGATAGGAAACTTAAAACTAAGCTTAGACTTTTGCAGCTGCTGAAATAAATTATTAAACTTCTTCATAGATTTTAATAAAAATCAAATGTGGGACAGCCTAGAGAAAAATCTAATTACAGTATATTAGAGAGTCAGGTCAAAAAAAATCCATTGCAAGGGAACATAATTTCAGGCCATGCCTTTATGCATAATGTTTTAATTACAAGCAAATTTTCTTTTTTCAAAGTTTAGTAATAAAAAATCTGATCCTTGCCATGAAATAAGGTTATGTTCTGATATAGTCAATCCAAGTGGAGTCACATGAAGATTTTATCTGTCTTATCAAGCTCTTATTCTTCTGTTTGGAAAGTGTCCAAAATGTAAAGCTAACTGAAATATCTTTCCACGTGTTCAGATAACTGTGCATGTTAATACCACAAGCTATGTATGATTCATTCATCTTCATTTCACTTACTCCCTCTGCTGGGAATTAGCCTGAAAGTTCAGTGGATTAGAGGAAAGATCATTAAGAGTGCAAGATACATTAAAAAGCTTCTTTTGCTTCTTTTATTAGAAGATCACACTTCTTTACAGACCCTCCAGTCTGTATCAGTAAATCAATTTGCATTTCTTGTTGCAACGCTATTCATTCCAAAATGATGTGGAAGGAGAAGCTATGCAAATTAACTGGCTAAATATGGAATATATACTAATTTCTTATGCATTCTACTGTATCATTGTAACTGCCAATATCAAAGATTAAATAAATACAGAAAAGCAACTGAGTAACAGAACTGCTAAACTATATCTGATGCTGATAGCCATTTTGCCAAAACTCCACTGCCTACACTGACACCAATAGGATTAGTTGGTCTGAGAAGAAATGAAGGGAATAGAACAAAAAACTCATCTGTAGTACCACCAAAGACTACCCCACACCACAACATTTTTTTATGCTCAAAGACTAAAACCACTTGCTTTAACACTGACAGCAGAATCTTAACTCTGATTAGTGTTGCTAAAGTTGAAGCTTTATTAGTGACTGAAAAGAAGAAAAAGAAACGATGGAATGATGGCAGTGGTCAACAAGGGGAGACTGACAGATGTCATCTATCTAGACTTCTGTAAAGCCTTTGGTACTGTCCCACATAAAATCCTCATCTTCTTATTGGAGAGACATGGACTTGATGGATGGACTGTTCAGTGGATAAGGAATTGGATGGATGGATGGATGCAGACAGAGAGTTGTGGTCCATGTCTCTATGTCCAGGGGGAGTTGGGTAATGAGCGGTGTCCCCCAGGGCTCTGCCTTGGGACTGGTGCTCTTCAGTATCTTCACCAAAGACGCGGTCAGTGGGATCGAGTGCACCCTCAGCAAGTTGGCAGATGGCACAAAGCTGAGCGGTGCAGGTGACACAAGGACAGGATGCCATGCAGAGGGACCTGGACAAGCTTGAGAAGTGGGCCTACGAGAACCTCATGATGTTCAACAAACCCAAGCGCAAGGGGCTGCACCTGGGTCTGGGCAATCCCAGATTACGAGTGGACAGGGAGAAATTATTGAGAGCAGCCCTGCAGAGAAGAGCTTGGGGTTTCTTGTAAATGAAAAGCAGAACATTACCCAGCAATGTGCACTCACAACCCAGAAAGCCAGTTGTATCCTGGGCTGTATCCAAAGCAGCATGGCCAGCAGGTCGAGAGAGGGGATTCTGTCCCTCTGTTACAGCGAGACCCCACCAGGAGCGCTGCATCCAGCTCTGGGGTCCCCAGTACAGGAAGGACATGGGTCTGTTGGAGCGATTCCAGAGGAGGCCACCAAGTTGATCAGAGGGATGGAGCACCCCTCCTATAAGGAAAAGCTGAGAGAACTGGGACTGCTCAACCTGGAAAAGAGAAGGCTTAGGAATGATCTAATTGCATCCTTCCAGTGTCTAAAGGGGGCTTATAAAACAAGAGAGAGGGACTTTTTATACAGGCAGATAGGGACAGAACAAGGGACAATGGTTTTAAACTGAAGGAGGGCAGGTTTAGATTAGGTATTAGGAAGAAATCCTTTACTCAGAGGGTGTTGCACTGGAACACATTGCCCAGAGAAGCTGCGGATGTCCCACCCCTCATATGTTCCGGGCCAGGTTGGATGGAGCTCCAAGCAACTTGGTCTAGTGGAAGGTGTCCTCCGTACCACGGGGGTTGGAACCAGATGGTCTTTAAAGTCTAAGATGGTCTTCCAACCCAAACCATTCTATGATTCTATGAAGCTATGATTCATTTTAAATCTGTTTTTCTTTGAGTGAAAAAAGCAGGATAAATCACATAGATTCAAGGCTCCAAATGCTGCTGAAAGGTTGCTTGCATGGATTTTACAAGAAGCAGGAAAATATTTCTATCCAGAGACACACAATGAATTCTTCCCCTTTGGATGGTGGGACTATATTGTAATGGAGGTAATACTCTGTATCCATACATCCTTCTTCTTCTAGTATGCAGAAAAGATACTAAGGAGGAGGACACCAGAAGAACTGAATTCTTTCTTCTACAAACCCTGTAAACCAGTTATGCTCAAGTGAAATACCTTCTACTGAGTAATGGGGATAGTTTCCATTGCCACAGGTAAGCAAACTTAGTTGGAAACAACTCTATAACCAGTGGCTAAAAATTAGCATGAATACTTTTACAAATACTATAGATTTTTTTTGTTATGCAAACCACATGATTTCAGGTCATAACAGTATAGCTGAGTTTAAAATACTCTTATTTTGTATAAAACCACAAATTGTATTTTCAGGTTTACCTATGCAAAAATATTGTGGTAAAAGGCAATTTAAATATATGTATAAAAATCAAGTATAGCATTGTTCATGGTTGCAAATAAGTGTCACAAATGCAAACAAATTATAAACACATTTTTTTGGTACAGGATTCTTTTCAATCAAAATATTTTAACTAAGCAACAACAAGAAAATCACAAGTAACCCACATCATGAGGAAATAGATACTATCATAAAGTGTGTAACACATTACAGGCTGGGCATATGCAACACTAATTCCTGGGTATTGAAAAATTTAAGATCTATTACAGATTAGAGAATTTACCACCAAAAGTAAAGAACTATAAATACTCTGAGCTCATTATCGGCCTTTACACAAGGACAAAGTTTAATATTCAGTCATGGTCTGAAGGTTTTTAGAATATACTATTGGGCAGTACATACAATTCCCAACCAACAAACATTGTTACAGTCTTCTTGGGCTATTACTGCAGACATTGCCTACAAGCAAGTTTATTGTCAAATAAAATATATTGTTTGCAAACTTCAGCAAATTCAATTAATTATTTCATTTTTTTCTTTCTTTCAGTTTCTGACTTAGGTCAGACATAGGGGGATTGCCAATGCAGTGATCCTGCTCTCAGAATATACTCACTTGAATGGTTTTTTTTTTCCTTAACCGTCAAAAATTATGCAGCAATTAATAGCTGTCAGAAGTCACTTGAAGTCTGTATCTCATGACCATTGACAAAAGTTCCTTTGGCTCCATCCATGACCTTGTAATCTTGCTATTTTCCTGCAAAAAATAAAAGTTTTCATTTCCAGAAAATTTTTGAAGGAAAGGCTAACCCTAATAAAAAGGCTATTACTTTACCAGAGTACTCAAGAAAAAGCATTATTTCTTGATATTTATAATCTCATATTCCCTTATTCCTCTCTGCATAAGAGAAGAATTTTAAAGTCCAAATTGCTTAAGAATCTTTTGCTTTTACTTTGTATGTGAGCACCTCTTTACTGACTTCTTTATTATGTTATTATAAACATGGAAAAGCATCATTATTGCAACTAAAGAATTACATCTTAGGACATGGGCATCTGCACAGCATATCCACTCCCAAAAAGAACTCCTTTTATCTGTAATAAGTTTATTTAATATCTGCTTCTCATCTTCTTGACGATAGGGTATTAGTTTTATAGACCAAGATCACATTTCTCAAACTGTTTTATGATCATCTTCTAGAAAAAAAAATCAATATGACAATACGATTGCAAACCAACAAATCTCTTCCTCATCTTCCAGGATAATGAAATGATCATCTTCTCTCATCTGGGAGAAGTGTACAATATGCCTTTTAAGAACTGCAGAATGTGGCAATGGTTAGTATCATTATGTCTGCTCCTACAGTCTTTATTACTTGCAAGCAGTCCCATTAACACTGGTGATGGCTGAAGTGGCTTCTGTGGCTGCCTGCCAAATAAAGAATGAAGAACCAGGACCTCCAAATTAAAATCAGTTCACCTGTACTGAAAAATATTGTTACTCTTGTGGAAGATAATCCTAAAATTTATGTTGCACATACATATTTATACTTTCATTTTTTAAAACATTATTCAGAAACTTTCTACAGGCTTGTTAAAGCCACCCATTCCTACAAAGCAATGCAGTTGCTTTTTTATAGTATGTATGTATAGTGTATGGGTTATGCTGTCTTTAGTTATTACTCAAACATGAATGTTAATGTTGAGCAGTCAGCTTATAAAAAATTAATATAAAGGAACATATGTGCAAGTTTATGCTTAACCCAATATTGTGACCAACACACCTTTATTTGCAAAAATAAACCAGAGACCTAAGCAATTCTTTTATGAAGATAGAAAAGAGGATGAATCTAAGTGTGGATTCTGAAAGCACTTTGAGGAAGCTTCCTAGTCTCTTTAACAGTCAATCCAGATAATTTGACAGATTGGATTTTATTGTATAAAAATATTATAACACATTTAATGTGTAAGGTAAGCTTTGGATTCCTATCACATTAGAAAATCAGACAGAAAAGGTCTTTCCCACCAGGTCTGCAACACAAACTGCAGGGCACATCCTTTTCACTTTACTGAAGCAAGGAGTCTGTACAATAAAGCCACAGAGAAAGATGGAATAATAAGAAAAAGTTACTGTGCAATTTACTTCTGATATCACATCCTCCATAGAATGAAAAGGTGACTGCCTCATCCCCCATCAGACTGTCTGCTGAAATAGCACCAGAACCCTGGAGAAGAAGAAGGGCATTAATAGTGATTCCAGCACTGCTATCTCATTATACTTCATGTATACTGCAGAGTCACACATTACCTGTGGAAGAAGCCTCTCCAATTCCTAGCAGTTTTTTCTACAATACCTTTTTCAATCCCTGGTGGCTTGTCTTAAAGCAGTTGAAAAGTGAGATTTCCCCTTCAGGAGGACCCTCCTGGAGTAGTAGTACACTACTTAACAGGAACTTACACCTAGATCATATTTCATCAATTCCCCAAATATATATTTTTAAAGTCTTAATTCTGTAAATCTGCTGATTCATATATGCAAATATTTGCATTAATATTCTTGCTTTTACTCTCATGCAATATTTTACATTGGTTTTTATTTCGTTCTGGTCTCAATGAATTTTCTAAATCTTTCTAGAGCTAGCTGAGAGGGAAATCATCATCCATAGATATTTCAGACATTTCTACTATTCCATCTTTTTCTCGATAGACACTCTAAATTCTAGACATAAAATTTATCAAGAACTTTAGTATTGTGGACATTAAAGCAAATAGGCAAATCAGATGTAAATCATTTATACAAAGCAGCCATTTCCAGACTCAGATCTCCACTCTGTTTTAGGACAGCCTTTTCTAACAGGCTATTTTATTCATTACTGTATCACTACATTACGCAAACCAGATAAATTCTTTCCATTTAAGCTTTTAAAATGTAGCACAAACTGGCAATATTTCAGTTATTCTTGCACATTTTCTTTTTAATGAAAACAATCCCAAACCATTTAGCATAAACAAGTAACTAAGTAGTTTTCAAGGGAATTGAGCAACCTGGTCTAGTTGAAGGTTAGAACCTGGTCTAGTTGAAGGTTAGATGGTCTTTAATGTCCCTTCCAACCCAAACCATTCTAGGATTCTAGGATTCTGTAAGTAAGTCTGAAACAACCCTAGTTCTGCCCACCTAGCAAAAAAAAAAAGCATAACAAAGACTTGGGTGAGGAAAAGAAGTTATGAATTATATTAGTTATTATATATGAATTATATATCTTGAATTCTCAAAAATGGAAAATAACGAAGGAGAAGAGAAATTGAGTTCATTTCTGTGCAAAAGCTACAATGATTTAATTGAGGAAAAACTTAGCTTAAAGCAGTCTGAAAATTTTAAACAAACCTGGCTCACTTACTTAATTTATAGTCCTTAAACTCATTGTACCCTAGGAATGTGCAAAAGCCACATAAGGCCAACCAGGATAAAAAACCCCAAATCAAACCAAAACAACAAAACACCAAGCAAAAATCCCCCACAAAACCAGAAAAAAAAAAAGGAACATCAAGCGAGATAGGAATTTAATTCCTAATCTAGTTTGTAGAAGATTAGTCTTCATTTGTTATTTAGCCAGAAGTTTACTACTTAGAATGGAATTTTATCACCCTGAAAAGGAAGTAATGCAAATAGAAAAAGCACCATAATTGTTAGTATCAGCGCGGTCACTACATGGATTGTTTCCTCTTTTCTTTGTAAGTATCAAAAATAGAAGAAATTGTTATGATAATTAAAAGCAAATGAAACCATTCCAAATGACACAATGTTTCCTTCAACAAATTTAAGAGCTACGCTGTACTCAGATGAAGGAGGAGTAGATGCAGTTCTATCAGAGGAATGAAGACTCCCTGTACTTGCTATCACGGATTGGCAATAGCTACAAAATAACTGTCTTGCACAGCTGTGTTTTCTTCCTAGGGGCATCAGAACCATCTCGCTGACCCGAGGAAACTTGTCTCATATTATTGGGACCTATTTTTAATACTTAGAGGAGCCTTTGACAGCAAAGATTAATCAAGTGCCAAAGGTAATAATCTCAGTTAACAAATTAAACTTGGAAGTATATAATCATCTCAAAAGCAAGTGGTGAATTGAAAATTTTTTCCCCCTCAACTGGCAATATTTTTTTAATGCATGCTGCCATCAATCTCTCAAAAACATGTGATGCAACAAGCATGCAGCTACCAAACAGGAAACTAAGCTGAGACTGAAACTGCCAGGAGTAGCTCCATATTGTGGGAGCTCCATTCCACTGATTGTTAAAAAGAAAGCTGGGCTTACTACTCCTCAGGATTACAAGTACTTGAAGGCTTACATAATGCATTTATATTTCTTGTAAAAAATATGGACATATGTAGAGTAAAAACTATTCTGAAAACTAGAAGAAAGACTGCATAGTTAAGAGCTTTTCTGTAAGAACGTTGAAAATATTTACATTTACACTTTGTGCAAAACAGTGACAAGTTGAGATTTCCTGTAGCATTATTTCCATTACTGCTTTAAGCATTTTTGACTACAGCATCCCAGAACAAGTAGTTGCTGTTGACTATATAGTTTGATACAATTCAATAAAACAAAATAAGAAGGAGTATCATCAAAATATTGCGGTCCTGAATCTTCTTGTAACTTTTCTTGCATGAATGTAATTCCATGGAATTCAGTTGATACTTCAACAAGAAATATCAGAGTTCATGCTTTTGTTTTTATTTCCCACCTGGTGTTTGGAAGTTAAATGTTGTGGAACCACCTAGCCTTCCAGGGACTAGTCCAGAGACCCATCAGGAGATCAGTGATGGGAATGTTGAGGTGATTGTGTTTTTAATGTAGAGCTTAACTGATGCAAATTTGTACAACTCTGGCATTGAAGCTCCTGAAGCTCCCTAAATAAACATTATTTTACTGTGAGACTAAGCACTTTTCAAAAACCATCAAAACTATCTCATAGTCACTATAAGCCCTTTTTTTTTCTATTTAAGATTGTTAGCTTTTAAATCTTATTTTAAAAGGAAATGTAGTTTTCATCATGTACTTCTCTGAAAGACAGATGAGTGAGTCTCTTTGTATTACTCCCTTACTGAGATTTATTTCTACATATCCATTGTCTCAATTTTCCCTGAAAGACAGAAGACAGCCATGGTTACTGCAAGTTTAAAACTAAAAACTGTAAACATCTCCAGGGAGGAAGAGCCTAATTTTAAGGTTATTCAAAAGTAAGAACAGTGCTGCTTGTGGTATTTCTGTGCTTTTTGAGTTGGCAAGGCCAGTGGACTAGAGTCTACCGAAGTCCCCTGAAACTGATGGATATTTAAGAGATGCTGGAATCCCCAATAGGAATGTTGCAAAATGGAAGTCCAGTCATTTTGACTGCAAGAGCTGGGGCCTGGATATTGGATCAATCCCTAACTCCTTCATCTGGCTGTATGGGAAAGAAGTATGTGGAACTGGATAATACATTGGAAAGTTTTGAAGGTGCATACTCCTCTGGGATCCTGGTTTCAGTCTGTCAGTTGTTTACGGAATGAGAACCTAGTCTGTGCTGTTTCCACAGGAGTCCAAACTGCTTCTGCAGTCAGAGGGATGGGGAGGTGCTTTTCCTGGCTGGTAAAGAAAAAGCCAGACAGATGGATCAAGCCTCCTGGTAACACTGTTTTGGTGCCTGTTCAAGGTCTGACAGTGCTGGCACTTCCACCTCCTAATTTCAGGCATTATTTCACTCTGCACCAAGGCAGTAAATCAGTATGACTAGTCCAGTCTGTGTTATAACAAGGATATCATACACCCATTCATTTAAGCTAACAACAAAACAAACCAGTCACTACTCACACCTGTTGCTTCCATTATGTACTAACATGATACCGACTTTAATGATAACACTTTTCTTATATGGCCAATTTTCTGGTTTTCACTTGCCAGTGCCAGAAAAATAGATAGGCTCTAAGAAGCTGGTTCGGAGCTTTAATTTCCTTCCATGAAAGCAGAGATGCCCTCTCCAGACACCTCATCCTTACTTATGAGAGAACAAAATATCAACAATTTACTAGTTAAACAAGACACCTCATTCTCAGACCTGTGCTGTAATCACATCACTCTGCTTCTTTTAGCTCACTCTTTTACATATCCAAATTAATACCTGAAACAGTAATATTTTATCCTCAATACATCCATGAAATAGAGAAGTATTGTTGTTTCAAAGATAAGAAAACTATATAAGACACCAAGACTATGTAGATAAATTAGTTTATGAAGCAGGACAGGGACCATTCTCTGGTGCTGTGGCCAAATCATATGAAATAGTTCCTACGTGTTGCTAACTCTCTTCTCACAACATTTAAAAAAAAACCCAAAACTTGTCACACTGCCATTTGGGAACCATCCATAGCACTTCAAGTAGTACCTGGGAGAATGGGGGTTAGTACAGGAGAAAATAATTCCAGAGGGTGCAGAGCACTAGTGGGCTATAAAGCACTTGTATAAATGGCTAGTCACCTGGATTTTCACTATAGATCAAGACAGGCATCAGTATAAATGAGTGAAGAGAGATGAGCATCTTCAGGAAAGTGACCCATCTCATCCTAAACCAGGCTATTCCAGAGGCTAGTTTATCTCACTGTCTCATTCTGTTGGCTATACAGGCAACCTACAGAATTAATTTAGACAGCATGTGTAACAGCTGAACAGACTAAATTTAGTGACATGAACAGTCTCTGAACACACAGGAGATGTACAGCAGTGTAAACCCAAACTTTGTTGTTTATCTGACTAATTAGTCTAAGTCTCAGTACTACATTGCATTTCACCCCAATTAGCTGCAGGAAGCACAATACAAAAATATATACTTGCCTATCAAAGAGCTCAGTCCCCAGCTGTGTTTTGGTGATATCCAGTTCTGACTCTAACTGAGCTGCTCTGTTTCTGAGGTGAGTAAAATCTTGATTCTGCACAGCACTGTGAAGTCCATACACATTAATTAGACAGCAACTGTAATTCTCCAAGCATGTAGCCACAAGCAATTATTCAAAATCAAAAGGTAAGCTATACCATGCAATTGAGATTAAGAACACTTTTTTGGAGCAAAATATAACACTATGCAGAAAAGTCTGTTAGGGTATAACTGAGGAAACAGAAGCAGGTTTTTGGTATCTTCTGCTATTAAGGCAGTCAAGCTACATTAGCCATTTGAAAATGCAGCTAGATATAAAACCACCTCTGTTTAAATACACTTGGAAAGAATGAGAAAAACTGCAATACTCTCCTGGTCATTTACTCACAGATTATTTTCTACTAAAGCAAGCTGTTCCTTGAGAAACTGAATTTGCTCTCTGTGACCAAAATTCTTTCTCACAACTGGACACAAGCAAAGATTCCAGGTTTTTCATAGATGCTCTTTCATTTCCCAGCTGTTTTCTCAGCAGCTCTGTTTCAGAATGACTCACACTTGCCCTGCAGACAAACAAAGATTTTAAAGTTTCAGATGTATGTCTATTAAGCTTACTGGCATTCTATTGAGGTAACCTTTAAAAGAAAAGATAAAAATAGAAAACAAAGTCTGGGATCAATGATAAAATTTGCTTTCACTCCAAGATGGGTGATTAGTTTTATATTGTCCCCATCAAAATCCTCTGTCAGATTTATAAAATCATCCAACATATATATATTAATATAAATGTACTTGATACAAATGAAAAAATGCTATGAAATATATGTAACAATGGATTCAGTAGACAGAATCATTAAAGCAGAGGAAGGAAGTTTCACATTTTGTCAAGGCAAGAAACTATTGTTTAACTGTTTGCATGCAGGAAATAACATGTGGTACTACAAACTGGTACCAACATCACCAGCGGAGTGAGATTACACTTATTTTACTTACAAGAGCACTGAGAATAAGCTGAGTGGGAAGGGAAAATTAATAAAATCCAAACAAAGGGATTAAATATCTATATATCTTGGAGGAACCTAAAAAAGAATACCCATAAAACCTTGTATATTCCACTGCAAAGGGAACAATAGACATACCTGAGACATAGCTACACACACACACATAAAAAAAAATAAATCCAGAGACTGAGAATCAGGAAAATCAGTATTGGGTCACCTACACAGACAAAGAAAACTGCCTGTTTTAATCTTAACTTAAGTAAGCTGGATGCTATTTTGCCTTCATTTTTTCATGTATGCATTACAGTCTGACTAACTGAGTCTGTCTGGGGTGCTGCAACACTTTTATCTGTATTTTACTCAAGCCTAGTTTACATCAAGCACAATAATGCTTAGCCAAAGGTCATGGGAAATCTATGAACTGAGACATCTTAACAAACACTCCACCTCTCCAGTACATTCCTCAGAAATTTCAGAAGATAACCATTTGTGCGCTCAAAGGAGGGAGGCACTGGAAGAACTCAGATCATAGGCCAACAGAGGGGAAAAAAAGAAAAAAGCAAGAAAAAAGCAAGAAAAAAGGAAGAAAAAAGCAAGAAAAAAGAATTTATCATTCATCAAAGCAAAAGTCAAATTTTTTTCTTTTACCAAACATAACTGAAAGGTTTCTTCATTCTGAAAGATCCCATTTTCTACGAACTGTCACTCAAAAATCTAGTTCCTTTGCAGAGAAACAGTTTTGATATTCTACATTTGTATTTCAGAACAAAAGAATACTGAAAACTGTAGACAGAAGAAGATAGAGGAAAATAAACAGTATTAGAAACACTGAAAGAACAATATTATTCAGAATCAGGTTTAGTTTCCACTTCTGAGTTTGAATATGCTGCAATCCAGAAATGCAGATTCTGCACTGGAATACTGTGTAAAGTAAGAGCCTTATCTGAAGATTATACATGGCTGATGAAAGACTAGTGGTTGAAAAGATATTTTTCAACTAGTGGTTGAAAAATTATTGAAAATTTCCCAACCTCTGACTTTTCTCCAACTCTCCAACTGCATTTCTGCAGTTTTCTTTCCTGAAATTGTTGCTGTTCTCTACAGTCCCAGCAATCCCCTTCACAGAAGGATCCAGGGAGGCTTAGCCATATTAGATCTCATAGAAGTTTCAGATAAATGTCATATGCTGGAACTCTTCCCTACCAAAAGAATCATAGAGGATTTCACAAGGATACAAAAGACATCACACACATTTGGCTTATGTGTAAAGCCCTGGAAAGGAGTGAAGCAGTGTCCATTTCAAAGAGTGTACAACACATGCCCTTTGAGGAGTAAGCCCCTGAAAAGTGCCAAATCAAACATTTAAAAAACTGAAAAAGTGATCATTCATGATCCTAAAGTATATTTGGATCCCTAAGCATAACATTAACATAAACTTATTTTTCTAATATATTTCACATACTCTTTCTACCTTCTCTGCTGTGGAAATGAAATGCTAATGTAATTGTTCTTTGATTGCATCTAGCTTAATGCAAAGTTCTTGAGTAGATATGACATTTGCAAGTACAGAGACTCTCCCAGTGTATGTTTTGAGCCTCTCCACCCATTTTCACAAGAAAGTTGCTTAACGCAGAAATAGGAGACTTGTATGCTGCTTCTGTTGTTAAATACTATAGTAAAGCAATATCAAACTCTACTAAAAAAAAAGAATTAAAACAGCTTCCAAAATCCTACAAAATATCTCCATGTAATTGTGGCAAATTTTAAGAGGCCACACTAATTTATTCTACAATAAACTTTAAAGTTATTTCTTTAAATAACTCCTATATATAAAAACTAGAGGAGTTCTTGCTTCTGACAGCAAAATTAGCTACTGACATTTTAAACTCTCTTCCTAGAATACAACTGCTTCTGCAGAATTAATAAGGTTGAAAATTCTGCCATGGACCACATTTTATTTTCAGATGAGATCCTCTTATTTTAGCAATAAAATTTGGTTTTGTATGTAGATGATCTGTGAATGCTGACTCCGTCAGTCATATTTATACTGCTGTCACCTGTAAATTCGGGTATGACTAAGAGATGAGAGAGTCACATTAAAGAGGAGTCCACAAGGCAGCAGCTGCAGGTCTGACTAAAAGCATTAAGAATTTTGTACATTTAAAATTAATATAACCTAGCTTATTCCTTTTTAAAAAAACGCCTTTTTTGAAAAATGCCCAATGATACTTTCATTCCTGGTCAGTCACTTTCAACTCCTTATGTTTCAGTGCATGGCAGAATGAGTGTGGGTGGTTAACAGAGCAAAGTGAGAGGTGAGGCGCTGTGATTTGCTTGAAGGATTTACTAGAAATTACATCCAAAGAGATTATTGTATGGGAGCACATCACATTAATTCTAGCTCCGTCTCACCTAAAAAAAAGCACAAGGAATACAGAGCACTGCTGAGCACATTAAGAGTTTGGAATATAAACTTCTGTGGTTTAGATAAATGCCTTGCATGTAACTGTGTGAACTGGAATATGACATTTAGAATTTGGACCCAGTATGTTGACACAGTGCTCATGAAGAGACCTGTTTATTCCTATACTTAATAGCAGGTGTGTGAGAAGGAATTAGAGGGATGAAATGTCTGCTGGTTTCAGGCTTGTTGGACAAACTAGAACCATGTACCAGTTTTATTGTATCTTAAAGGAATGTCAAAATCTGCCACACCATCCTCATGTGCTGTTTGGTTATTGCTGTGTTCTCATCCACTTTCTGAACAGCAACAGTTTTGTTCCTCTAGAGTACCTAACGTTCTTGAGGAGCCCTCAGCGGCTTATGTGATATTCAGGAAGCAGAGATGATCTGTAACGAAAACTGGAGAAGCCCCAAACCATGTTTATATGCTCACAACGTATTTCCAAAGCCAAGCTGTGAATTTTCCTTTAAGTTCTTCAGATTTTCAACTGGGAAGAGGTTCTTTGAGACATCTAAAGCAGTGGAAAGAAGGTTGAGAAGCTCAAAGCAAGAAGAGCAGGGACAAGAACATGATAGGTGACAAAGCACTCGATATGTTTCAGGTGTGCTGTGGAGTTGTGCGTGACTTTATGCCTTCAGTCATTACAAACATGAGAGCATTTAAATAATTTTTTCCTAGAAATTTGCTATTATTTTTTTTAAGATTTTTTTTTTTGCACGTGTGACTAGAGGAATTTTAATCATATTATTATATAAAGTCAAAATCATACAGTTCATGGTGGAAAATCTCCCTAAAATAGAAGTGACATTAACATAATTTTAAAATACCACCAGACCATCTCAAGGGTGAACTATGGAAAGAACAATTTCAACTCACTTGCTCCATCTGTGTTTCGAGGGACCCTATTTTCCCTTTCCAACTGTGGCTCTCAGACTCTGCACTGATCAGTGCCAGTCTAACAGGAAAAGCCTGTTTCTGCTTCATGGCATTTTGCTTCCCAACTTTCTCCATGTTCACAGGTTTTGTGGTAATTCTCCAAGAGCTCATAGTTCTCTCTCCTAACACATAAAGCTTCTTTATTTAGTAATTTACAGTAAGCTCCACAAAACAGGGATATTTATAGATCTACAGATCGGTATAGGATATTCTCTTTCCACTGAAAATTTTGCCATTCAGCCAAAACATTGAGAGACTTCTCAAGAACCAGAATTTTGTTCAAGATGACTACATTTTAATGAGCAAAGGACATCTGTTCAGAATTGCTAGGATACATTAGACATACAAGTTACAGCAATATAATGTAGTAATTTTTTTTTTTTTTTTTTTAATCCCAGGCTTTCAACTTCGTATCATCAAGCTCAGTTTGGTACTTTACTGGTTTTTTATATAGTACCTATGAAGAGAGGGTTTTTCCCATAAGGTTTAAGTATACTGCTTGTACCTTAAAAAAAAGAATTTGTGTGTTTCTAAGGTCTATGGCTTTATTAACTAGTTTTTTAAAGGCTATGTAAAGTGCAAATTATGTGTATTTCTATAAACCTAATTTTTCATTCATTAAAAATATTTTCTTTTTACTTAAAGATGCTAAATCTTCTTAGGAAGAGGAAAAACATCCATATAGGAGTGTAGCAGATAAGAAGAAAAATACAGTTGGTTTATTTAGCAGCTAGATTGTCATAACAAAACAGCCTGTCCCATTTAACAAGCAGAGCTCAGTCAGTTCCATCTTTTTTACCTTACAGTTTCTTAAAAGCCTACATTTTAAAAACCAGAAGACAGATAAAAAATTAAGTAATTTAATTATTAATGAATTGCTTATATCCTAATTAATTAAGTCTTTAACTCTGATCAGGAGAAATAAAGCCACAAGTATTAGGAGAACAGACACAGAATTTCTGACAACTATTGCTGGAGAAAGAGAACAGAAGAAGGAAAAAAAACTGCAGAAAGGCTGTCTTGAACTGCACAGTTCAGAAAATTCTGTGCAAAATTACTAGGAGAACTCAGCTGCAAGAACTGGGGGAAGGTGTGGTGGTGTGGGGAAAGCTCTACAGAGAAACCCCTATTCCTGTTGCAAAAAAGCTGTGAGTTGCTGAGAAAGGTGTTCCAAAAATTTGTGAACTTTTCCAGTGAATCCAAGCAAAGAAATGATAATACTTTAAATACCTGGATTATCACCCCAATTATTGGAAGAGCTTAGAGGAACCAATACATATTCTAGAGGTAATCCTACTAAAAAGTACTTCATGCTGTCAGACCAAGATTTTTTGTTTCCAATTGCTTTTACAAGCATCAAGGTATTGCAAAGAAAACTGTGAAGCTTTCAAAAGTAGCTGGGAGCAAAAGGAGGCTGTGTTTTGTACCAGCTGATATCATCCTTATCAACTGTGTTTCCAAGAGAAGGTGAAGAAGTGATTCCCTTTGGCAGTCAAAGCCACTACCAACCTCACCTTTTCTGGGAGGGCACGTAAGAGAAACAATTAGTACATTTGGAAGAAAAGGTATTTAGAATGCAGGTGGTCTCACCTATATTTTGGTCTTACCTAAGAATTAAGCACCTGATCTAACGCCATTAGCTCTACTACCTTTATGATAAAGGGAGAGAAGTAAAATTAATCACTTTGAAAACTGGGATGGGATGAATCTCCTGGAGGACTTTTCTTCACTTAAACGGGAGACTTAATGACTTAAAACTTTTATATACCTGACATCAGGTACAGTTAATTTGTTCCTTTAAAACTGGGAACACTTCTAGAGGAAGGTAAAGTCAAGCGAGCAGTGGAGTTAAGTGCACAGATCAAATACCAGAAAACCTAAATGAAGGCAAGAAGCTGAATAAAAAGAAGAAAATCCAGAACACTACAGTGATGAATTCCTATGGGTATTAAGCTAAATTTCTAGCTGCTTGGAAAACATATCAGTGCAGGAGTATTGTGTGTACATGAGATGACACTTGAAATATTTTATCTACTTTCACTAGGAACTGCACAGAGATAACTAACACAGTAGATAATGTAAGGCTGTATTATAACCCACTATTTCAAGTAGCTTTTATCCAAAAGCCACTCTTGAAGAAACATAAATACAATACTTTTAATAAAGTTTAGAACCTCGTTAAAACATGTACTGCATTGAATTATGAGCAAGTCAAAGTCATAAACTTTTAAGTACTCTAAGCCAGTCACAGCACACTATGAGAAATACTTGCTGCTTCCATGTAAGTGATAATTATAGCTGCCTCTTTGTTTTTACTTCAAGATCAGGGAAAAAACCTCTAATTAGCTGTTCCTCAAGACAAATATCCAAACCATTGCGTAAGAATAGCTGGTCCTCTTTATACAAGTGAGCTGAGCAATAAGGGGAAACTCTGAGTTTGAAACATGAACTTAAAAACTAGTCTTGGATTTATTTCAGATGAGGACCCACCAATTCTCAGTGCCATTTGAAAAAGACACCATTTCTTCTTTCTAGTCAAGAGTTCCCTCCACAAATATACCTGAATTTCTTGCTTAATTTTAGAAAGGTGCTCTTGTAATCTGTTGTTCTCCTGAGCTAATGATTTTCTCTTCTTGCTAGTCTAAGTTCTTTGTTGGTTTCTTGCAGCTGCTGATGCAAACTACCATGAGGTAGGTATCTGTGATACCCTTCTCACAGATGGAGACTTCTCCAGCAGATTTTCTAAGCAGCAAATAAAAAATTATTCAGGTATGACAATACTGCCCAACCAAATATAAATTATAGCTTTTCCAGTGTTTTTCAAGTCATGAAACAAAGCTGTAACACATTAGCACATTCTTTAAAGCTATAAATTAATGAAAATTTTATAATGATCTTGAATTTCCGTCCTTACTTTATGGAATGCCCCAACTCTGAAATCAGGATCTTGAAATCTGAAATAATTTTCTCCTTGAAAAGAAATGCAAAATTAAAATAAATCTCTCACCACTGCTGATTATAAATGTGAAAAAAATGAAAGAATATTATATTTCTTTTTCTTCAACTAGTTGAATAAATTATTTATTTAATGCAAAATGGATTGTGATTTTCCAAGTTTCATCATATACTGTTCAGAGCTGAAAGTTCTTTTCTTTTTTTTAATTTGGCAAATAAAGGAACAAATGTTATCTTCTTGCAGAATATAATAATTTTAATTAAATTTTTTAATCCTTTGTTTATCCAAATATAGCATTTGGCTCAAAGTCACAAACCTAAATGATGTCTTCTGCCTATTAGGTAAGTTAAGACAGCTCTTCTACAATTAATAAACTACAAGTCTGGTAGTTTTTAATTGATAAAAAAGAACTCCATCACAAAGTATATTACTTTTCCTCTCTTGTCTTTGGACACAGATACTAAGAGAAGCATAGGCTTAGAAAATGTCTTTTAGTGGAGACACAAGAGAGGTGAGAGACAGACTTCGCTAAAACAGACACACTTTTACAATTTACTGTTTGAAAAATGCAAAGTAAATGCTTAGGTCAAGATGTGCTGCAATAATTTTTCTTTAATATTTTATTAAAAAATCACTGCAAATTATTGCATTAAACCACAACAGTTTAAAAATACCTTGTTTAGTTTATCCTAAATCAACATCCATGTCACTTAAGCTGAAGCGAAAAATCCAGTCTCACACCTAATAACTGAGCAGCTTCATTATATAGATTGAAATCACACTGTGCAATAAACCTTAAGATGAAAAGAACATACTTCACATGTTTCTTCAATGACAAGCAAGGCAATAGTATTTAGTATCCTACATCTTTACCATCACAGGACCCCAAGGAAGAATTGAGGCTAACTTTTATGACAAACAAAATATTTTTTTTTTGGTAATTTTCTCCACTTCAGGGGAGTACGTAAAGTCTCCTCTCTCAATAAGTGTAACTGATACAAAATACCTAAATTGAGATGGTCAGCACTGGTCAAACCTACTGCTGTAGGAGTCAACATGAGTTTTATTGCTGCCTTTAAACTGGAGCAGATCTAGACCAGCACACAGCAGTGCTGTAGATACCAATATAAGATAGGTGTGACGGCCCAACAGATCCCCCTATTTACCTTTTGTGACTATTTAAATATTAGAACATACTTTAATTGCCAGGCTTTCCTCAAAAGTAGCAATCCTCTCTCCTTCTTCTACACAGTCTTGCAAAGATGACTCCTCCTCATTAAGTTGTGCAATTGTTTCTTTCAAAGCACAGATCTCTTCTTGTTGTACAAGACTTTGTCTTGAAAAATTATCTGGATGCAATCAGAAGGGTCTTACTTTTTATAAATTCAACCCATTTGAAATTAAAAAGAAATTAATACACTTCTAAAGCATAAAAGAACAAGGCAAAAGTTCCCCTTCAAGAAAGCACTGAAGCATGCACCTTTTCAAAATACAATAATAATCTATGAATTATATTTATAGAACTAGACTCTTCTTTAGATCAGGGCCTTAAATTACATGGCTCAGAACAAATCTATTTTTCAAGATCAACTTAGATCATTAAAAATAACTTTCTCTGGTATTATAACAAAAGTTTAAACATAATTCCTATAGACAGAAGTAGACTGTAGCATGTAATTACAAATGAAATAAGAGACTGTTTTCCTGATATTACTGAGGAGGTAATAAACCGGGAGGAGTGGCTGATACACCGGAGGGTCGTGCCACCATCCAGAGGGACCTTCACCAGCTGCAGAAATGGGCTGAGAACAACCTCATGAAGTTCAATAAAGAGAATTCCTGAACCTAGGGAGGAACAACCCCTGGCACCAGTACACATTGGGGGCCGCCCAGCTGGAGAGCAGCTTGGCAGGAAAGCTGGGGGTCCTTATGGGCGCCGTGCTGAACGTGAGCCACCAGTGTGCCCTTGCTGTAAAGAAGGCAAGTGGTATCCTGCTCTGCATGAGGGAAAGTATCACCATTCTACAGCTGTAGTTTTGGAAGGACATATTCCTTGGCACTAGGGGAATAGTAATCCTTCTCTTCATCTCCTTTACTCCCATAACATAAAAAAGGTGCAACATACAGCACAGGATATATACTACAAAGCACGTTTTCCTCATTTCCACGATCAGTATTTTACAGTGCTGAGAGGTACTACCACTGCCTTAGTGAATCACAAATATAACTGGTATGCTCAGACACTGCACACTGGTACCAGCACATGCTGTTCAGCTGACAGCATGTGTTGTCACTGAAACTTACACTTGCCAGAGCTCTGTCACATAATTTTAAAATGCAAAAACCTTTCAGTAAGGAAAGAAAACAAGAGTTTTGCACTTGAAATGTTAAAGCTTTCAGAAGTACATTTATTTACATTCAAGTCCTTTTCTTTCAATCCATTAAAAAAAAAAGAAAACGACTGCAGAATATGAAAATTAGCCAATTGAATTTTATTATAAAAATTGGATCTGTCACTCACCAGTTTTTTCATCTAAAAGCATAATTTTCTCTTGGCTAAGTTGCATTTCAAGTTTTTTCTTCACAAGGCTTTACTGAGTCTCTGAAAGACTCAGTTCTGTCTTTTCATTCAATAAACTGGAAAAGCAGAAGCACTAAACAGGAGAATTCAGATATTGGTATATTAATTTTTTTTCTTTTGGAAAGGTCACTAAAATTGCAAAAGATAGGAAAAACTGACATTCTTCTGTGTATTTTAGACTATTTGGGATATTTTATTAATGCTAACTTTAATCTCAATATATTAAATCCTGAATAATCCTGTAGAGGATTACAGAAAAGTAAGAAGAATTCTTTGCAACAGGTGATTATAAAAAAGTCACAAAAATAGTTAAAATAAAAATCCTCCCCTGGGACATCCATTGGAATGCCCGACCTGTTTCCAGTTATAACCAAATTATCTGTCCAAATCCAGTAATATTAATGATAAACACTGTTCAAGAAACCGAAAAGAATTATCAGTCTGGTTTGGGGGTGTAAAGAAAAAAAGTCTTTCAGTAGCACAACTACTTTTCAACAATTCAACAGTATTTATTAATCTGACAATTTATTATAAAGCAGCACTTGCTGACCTATGTTTTATTCCCTAAAGGCTTTGATTGAGTCTAGTCCTACTATGCTTCTGAACAAGGTTAGGAACTCCAGCTGAGCAGCAGACCACAAGCCCTATGCAAAGACTCAGTTTTATTTCCTCTCATGTAAAGGCTCCAAGACTAAGAAATGGATAAAACCAACAACACAACGCTCACTAGTTTACACGTTTGCCTGGTTTTATTAAAAAAAAAAAATTAAAAAATGAAAATTGTTCTATGCAATTTACCAAAACCCATCAATCCCTGTAGTTTCTAATAGAAAGCTCCTAACTCTAAATTAAGTGAATTTTACTTTTTCACTGAAGCTGGTTTCCACCATATCATCATATCAACAAGACAAGAACATTTACATATAAATAAGCAATAAGGAAAACAATTTCATTCCAAAAAGGAGGAGGGCTCCTAAGGAGCTTTCGTAAATTCCTTTCCCTTTGAGCTATATAACAGTTACATAAACCAGTGAATATTGGCTGATGTTACTAGTCAAATTAATGCAATTACACACTTTTACTTAACTAAGAGAAACATATTCAGCTTCCTGTCATCTCAACTCAGTTTCAGAATCCACTACTTTTCTTGTCAGTCTTTTAATCTCAGTTTCCAGAGAATCAGTGGTGTCTTTCTAATGAAAAGACACACATCTTTGCACATCTGTTCTAACTGTTCACTAACTATAAATATAATCAAACATTAACAGCTGAAGAAAAAAAAAGAGCTGATTTATAGAATTTATATTATTTCAATTTTTACTGTTTTTAGCACAACTCTTTCACTGAAGAAAAAATGTCCAAGCATCTCATTTGCTCAAGGCCTGACTCGGTTTACTGAAGATAGCTGGCAAAGAGCTGAAATGTGACTTTCACTTCTTTCGAATGTAAATCAATTTCCCGTCTTTCAGATCTCTGGGAATATTTTCATTTATTCATGTAAATTTTCAGTTGGTAATTATGCCCAAGGGAAAAAATGTTTGTCATTGATCAACATTAAAAGTTTTCAGTGCAAAATAGCATAAAAGAAAACATTATTATGAGTGTATGAAGGGAGAAATCACAGTTTGGTACACAACATGACCAATAATGGCTTTAGGCCTCTATTAAGTCACACACCTACACCAATAAGTGGGTAGAGAAATCACTATAAAACACTTGTAGAAAGCACTGTGTAGCCAAGTTACCACCATGAGGCCTTCAGGTCTGTAGCTAGAACAAAGAACAGATCCAAAGCCTCTTGCACAGACTCCAGAAAAGCTGGTTTGAAATCTTCAGTTAAAAAAACCTGCTATCTTTTTATTAAAATGCTTACACTTTATATTCGAAGGACTCTCCTTTCTAAATTATTTGAAACACTTCTTCTAAAGTACAAAAATTCTCACCTCATCCCTCTCCTCATTTACCAAATCTTTCAGTATTAATTTCTGTGTTAGTATAATCAAAGGTCAGGCCTCTAAAGAGCAAGTCAGTAAGCCTCTGGTATACAGGACCTTTTTCAATATTATTGCCATAAATTTCATGTTGATGTATCGCCCTCAAAGGGTATCAAAAGAAATTAAGAAATAAGATGATGTACCTAAACCAGGGCTCCAAATACTCACTACATGTCATACGTAGGCGTGTGATTAAAGTTAATTTACTACTCAGAGCTATTTCAGCCTACACTGTATTCTTTATATCAGATGCACTCAGTTTAATATTATAAGCTGTGGTATTATATTTTTAAGCGTGGTAGGATTTTTGAACACTGAGGGGGAAAAAGCAGATAAACCAGAACTTGTAACTACAAGATCTAGAAGAAAGATATACTACAGAAATAATTGTTAATTTATTTAAAAATCAAGTTTTACCAAGACTGTAAGTAAATTTAAGATTCATATTCATTTTCTTCATGTTTACATTTTCTATTTTAGTGCCATATGTTAGCAAACAATTGCACACACAAGTACTTAAACCATATTAAATACAACTTGCCAGACCAGTGCAATTACATTTAGCTTTGAAGCACCAGGTCTTAGTAATACACACTCATACGATACTTCACATTTTAATGGACTGCAGGTCTCTAGCCTAAACCCCTGCCCAAAGCAGGGCCAGCCCTGAGGTCAGGCTGCTCAGGGCTTTGTCCGGTCCAGGCTTGAAAATCTCCAAGTCTGGGGACAGCTCAACTGCCTTCATGAGAAGCAAGTATTTCTTTATATTCAGCCTGAACCCTTCTGGTTTCAATGGATGCCCATTGTTGCTCATCTTTCCACCAAGCACTGCAGTAAAAAGCCTGTTTATGATTTCTTGATGAGTACTGGCAGGCAGGACTTATGTCCCTCTTAAGCCTACTCCTACTCCAGCTGGAAGAAGCTATCCAAACCCGGATATAAGAACACAGTGGGTAACAGTGTTGAAAGCTTGCTACAGTCTTAAAATCACAGAATCACAGAATGGTTTCAGTTGGAAGGGACTTTAAAGACCATCTTGTTCCACACCGCCTGCAATGGGCAGGGACACCTTTCATTACACCAGGTTGCTCAGTGCTCCATCCAGACTGGTCTTGAACACTTCCAGGGATGGGACATCCACAACTTCTCTGGGCAATCTGTTCCAGAGCCTCACCACCCCTACAGTGAAGAATTTCTAGCTGGTACCTATTCTAAACCTGCCATCTTTCAGTTTAAAACCACACCCCCTATGTCCTGTCACTACATGTTCCTGTGAGAAGTCCCTCCCCAGCTCTCTTGTTGGTCCCCTTTATGTACTGAAAGGTATTAAAACATCTCCTCCAAGTCCGCCCTTCTCCAGGCTGAACAACCCCAACTCTCTCAGCCTGTCTTTGTAGGAGAAGTGCTCCAGCCTGCTCTGATTATCTCCATGGCCTCCTCTGGACTTACTCCAACAGGTTCATGTCCTTATTACGTTGGAGACCCCAGAGCTGGACACAGTCCTCCTGGTGGTGTGTTACCGGAGCAGAGTAGAGGGGAAATAGCCCTGGTAAATAACATCCACTGCTCTCAGCCTGTTGTTTCCTGATAGCAGTCAGGTTGGTCCTGCAGGATTAACCATGAACATCACCTGTATTATATTTACAATTCCATAAATAATTGTTTTCCCTTACATTATGAATGGTAGTTTCAAGCTCCTCAATCCTCTGTTCCAAATGAGCCTTTTCATTAAATGCAGTTTCTTGTGAAATCGGTATCAAACAACAGCAACAACAAAATCACATCTAGAACAAGTCTCAACTCACCACAGACTTGTAAAGCAATTAATTCTCAGGACCAGCATAGAAATCCTTAGCAACTTTAATTACACTGCTAAGTAGTTTTCGTGTTTAAATAACCTGTGGGGTGGGGCTGAGGTGGAATGGAACAGAATCAAACCTGTAACTGCACCCTGAGGCTATCACGTTCTGTAGGCATCCTTCAGAGATCTGACAGTGCTGTATCCATTTCTATCTCCACATGTCTTAATACAGCTTGAGCTGTCACAGTGCTATTAGAGGTCCTGGGACATTTTATAACTTCCTGACAAAGCTGGGAAATCTCCTCCTGTGCCTGTTTTTTAAAAAAGCAGCATAATAGAAACATGGAATAGATAATCAATATATTACCATGGCCTATGGCTGGTAATGTAGAGCATCCCAGAAAGTGTGTAACATGAAAGATTGTAGTAAAAATTTGTGCACACATTCTTTGATTCAGAAAAGCATTTTTAACTCAGGACAGCCCTTACAAACTTGCATTGAACTGACAGATTCACATAACAGAACTTCCATTACTTTTTTCCCCATTTTTAAACAAATATTTTGCATTCTTTCTTTTTTCATACAAAGCCAAAAATATTTTTTCTTGCACATCACTTTATTATTTCCATTAATCATACAAATATAAATAAAATTACCTGTTCATAAAGATTGACAGTTTTGTCGCTCTCAGCTGTTAAAACTTTGAAATTACTCTGAATTTCTGCCACATGACACTCATATTTTCAGTGTTGACTCAAGTTCTTCATGTTCTCTCATCATTTTCAAGACTCCTGGATCAGAAATCACTCCCTTAAAGAATATGGAGATGAAAGGTTAAAGTAGAGAAATAAAACTCTTGCTTATTATATCTGGTTTGAAAACGTCTATTATTGGCTCATTCCCATCTTCTGCATCCTTCTGTTTACAATCAATTAGTTTTTCTTCCTGGTAGTTACAGCTTTAGTAATTTAACATGAGATAAACTGACATTCTAAAAAATACATTCCTCCTCTTTCTAAGTGATTTCCCAAGCTCACCTGGATGGATAATTTTTTTTTTACATGCTGCCACAAGTAGAGGTTTGCTTAGGACTTAAAAATGTGTTTCTTAATACCTTCAACAAATTCTCTGTCTCACATTTATAGCAGTCCTTTTCTAGTGACTTAATAAAAGCATCATCCCTTGAAGGTGACCTCCCTTGCTTTATTCCAGATTTTTTGTAAAATAACCTGTATTAGCATAAATGAGAGAATGCATTTACTGCAATAAAACTTTTGTAATGATTGATACTTCAACGTAAAATGGATAAATATACTCTTCAAAATGAAGATGAAGCAGATATCTAATTAAAATAAATATCCACATAATACTTTAAAGTAACTTCTGAATGTCTGTATTTTCTCTTTTTTGTTGTATTGTAGAATATGGCTGAATGTCCTTCTAATATGGATCTAACAAGAAAGAAAAGGACATAAAAGCAAAATGTTAATTAACTTGAAATATATCTGTTCAAAACTAAGGAGGACAATTAAGTAGATTTGTACTGGAATATCTAATGAATTTTCAAATATGAAAGAAAGTAGGCCACCATGTTTGTTTAAAGTCCATGAAAGGTGAATTTTTGCAATTTAAATAACGTAATGGGCAGGTAAGTATTGTTGAGATCCAGAAAGTCATGTAGGGGCCTAAAACAGATTCTGAAGATAAACTGCAATTCTGAAATTCAAAATTGCACATCAAATCCCATTTGTTTAAGAGTAAACTAATTTAATTTTGGGTCTCTACAAAGAGTAATTTCTAGAAAGTGATTCCTACAATCATTTTTTGGCATTCATACTAAAATTAGTCATGTCCTAGGTGTACCTCTGATGATAAAGACAGCCTAGATATCTATTACAATCATCATCACTGTTGACATGTCAATTATATCAGGTGAATCCCATCCTAATATTCTGTTCTCTCTGAAAGAGGCACTCTCAGGTTATGCAGTTATATGCACTGCCCTAGTCCTAGGGAAGGGAACAGATCAGATCAGTCAAGCAATTGGCACCCTCAGTACCTCACTGAGCACTGAGGACTCAAACCCACACATAGAATTTACACACAGTATTTGCTCACTCACAATACTACTTTTACCAACTACTGAAAGAGCACTATTTGGAAAATATTATAATATTATATATCCTAGGATATACACTTATACTACACTTGCCATAAAGTGGTAGGAACTTACTGCTTTGACACATTTCAACACCATCCTCTAAATTGCAAAAACACAACCCCATCGCAACTGGGATTCAGCTTTCCCATCAGGACCCTTCCCTCCTGGCTTCATGCAGTACCGGAGACACCTGCAGCAGCCCCTATTGCAGGACCAGAAGCACTCAGAGTTAGCAAACATTTTGGACTGATTAAGCCCCCCAAAACGTTTTTGTGTTCCCAAGTAGTTACGTGATGAACCACTTCAAATGTTCCTTTCCTCCTTGCTCCCCACAGCTCCAGCAGCACCCGCACACCCCGCACACCCCGCGGGCCGGGGCGCCGAGCCGAGTCCCGCCGGTCGCTACCTTGGCGCGACTGTCCACTCTCCCCTCCGGCGCCTTGGGGAGCCGCTCATGGCCACTACCGGGGCCAGGGGGAGCGCCGGCTTCTGCGGCCGCCCCGGGCATCACCGCTGCCGCCCCAACACCCGCCTCCTTCCCTCCCTCCTTCCTTGCCTCCATCCGTCCCGCCGCACTTCCCAGGAGCCTGGCAGTGACCGGCGAGCTGCCGCGCCCTCCCAAACGCCCCTCTCCGCTTGCCGAGCCGGCGAGATTGTCTGTCTTCTTCCAGGTATCTGGTTATTCTGGATGGTTGTGAAGAGCTGTTACAAACCCTGACTCCAGCTCTCCTCCGAAGGAAACACTGTCCATATAACCACTACATTGTCACAGTATTGTTCTTTCCTCCAGGCCGGGCCCATTCCTGAGGGAACTGGTGGCTGAAGCAGCTAAGCCACTATCCATATTTGAGAAGCTGTGGCAATTTGGTGAATTTCCCACTGATTCGAAAAGAAACATGGAAGACCCAGGGAAATCCTGTCAAGATCATGGAGCAGATCCGCCTGGAAACTGTACCATGGCACATGGAAAACAACGAGGTAATTAGTGGCAGTCAACATGATTTCACCATGGCAAATCATGCCTGAAAAATTTGGTGGCCTTCTACAAGGGGGTTACGGCAGTGGCGTAAAGTAAGTTGTGAGGGAAAAGCAACTGCTGTCCTCTGCCTGGGCTTGTGCAAGGCATTTGACACTGTCCTGCACAACATCCTTGTCTCTAATCAGGAGAGACATGGACTTCACAGACAGACCATTCTGTGGAGAAAGAATTAGATTGATGGTCATACTCAAACTGGCTAAAGACTCAATGTCCAGGTAGAGACCAGTGGTGTTCTTCAGGGCCTGATATTGGGCTGGTGCTGTTTAACATCTGTCAGTGACATGGACACAAGCTGGGAGGGGAATGGATGGAGAGCAGCCCTGGGGAGAAGGACTAAGGGGTGCTGGTGGACAAGAAGTTCAACCTGAGCTGGCAATGTGCCCTTGCAGGCCAAAAGGCCAACCACATCCTGGGCTGCAGCAAAAGAGGCATGCCCAGCAGGGTGAAGGAGGTGATTCTCCCTCTCTACTCTGCCCTCATGAGACCCCACCTAGAGTGCTGCTGTACAGCCCCCAGTTCAAGCAGCCCCCAGTTCAATAGAGACAGTGACCTGTTGGAGCAAGTCCAGAGGAGGGCCACTTAGCTGAACAGAGGGCTGGAGCACCTCTCCTATGAAGACAGAGGCTGAGAGAGCTGGGGTTGTTCAGCCTGGAGAAGAGAAGGCTCTAGGGAGACTTTCCAGTACCTAAATGGAGCTTACAAGAAGGCTGGAGAGAAACTTTTCACAAGGGCATGCAGTGATAGGACAAGAGGGAATGACCTCAAGCTGAAGGAGGGAAGGTTTAAATTAGACAATATGGAGGAATTATTTATTTTCAAGAAAAATTCACTTCTTAGGAGGGTGATGAGGCACTGGCACAGGTCGCCTAAAAAGGCTGTGGAGTCCCCACAGCTGGAGGTGTTCAACATCAAGCTGGGTAGAGCTCTGAGCAATCTGATCTAGTGGAAGGTGTCCCTGCCCATGAAAGGGGATTAGGAACTAGGTGGTTTTTAGGGTCCCTTCCAACCCAAACTATTCTATGATTCTGATTTCCTTGAGCTGGGAGTTCTGTAGGACAGAAGCCAAGCAGCTGTGATGGACACACTGACTTCTGGCTCAGTAGCAGCACAACAGCTTACCTAAATAGCTTTCTAGCAAGCATGCAGTCTTTGCCCTTTTCTTTACTCTTGCTTTCCAAGATAATCATAATGTCTGTTGTCCCTACAGGTGTATATCACTGAAATTCTATAGGCAAAACAAAATGAGAGGTTAGAAATATTCCTAAAAATAATTTTTTAAAAGATGCATTGTAAAATCTTGTACAAAATTATCAGTAACCCCTCTTCCCATTAATTCTGATACAAATATTTATGACCACTGCTTTCATAGAAATTTTAATTATTTTTCTACTTGATTTCATCTTGGGAGGTTTTTGAATAACTCTTATCTATGAAAATTCAACTTTCAGTATCAGGTTTATGATGTAGAGCACAGTTTCTCAATAAACATTACTAAAGTCAGGGAAAAGTGCTCATATTTCTTTTCGGTTTTAAGTACAAATGAATACTGAGTGACCAGTTGCTGCTACATCTTTTTGAAGAGCTTTTTTGTTGGGGGAGGTAGTTAAGCCAAGCTTCTCTCCAAATGACACAACACTCTACATCTTGACAGATAAAAAGATTATTTCCTCAAATAATAGTTAGATTCTTCATAGTTATTTGGGGATGGAAACAGGGGGATGGATCATAAATTGGCACAGTCAGACACCGCCCATTGCTGTTTTGAGTGAAATTCTTTTAAAAAATTCTTTTAAAGCGCCTTTAACCCAAACTTCCCAGGCCCACACATCGAGCATAGGCCTTGCCTGTGATTAATGCAAAAGCCTCAGCAAAACGCACGGAAAGGCAGCATGAGCAATGCTTACCAGTCAGAAGATTTCAGAGACAAAGCCAAGCAGCCAAATCTTGTCAGTCCAGCCCAAGAAGAGAGATGGGTATTTTGAAACTGCCACAGCTGATCAGCCAGGACTGACAGTACACTCAGGGAGCTCAGCTGAACGCCTCTACTCTAATTAGGGTCATCTCTTCCAGAAACTAATATCCAAGGAGACACTTTTACAGATGAAAACTCCAGCAATTGCCACACAATCTCTCTGGCCTGACAAGAACAAAACAAATGTTAAATAAGACTGACTTAATCTTGTGAAAATAGCTTCCTTTAATTAAGCGTTATCTTCTTTCCAAAGCCCACCTAATTTATGTATCTATTTGTAAGACTATGTGCCAGTTGTATCATCCAGAATAAATATTACCCTTAGCCCTACACTTGTTTCTTGGCAGTGTCAAACATTAGCTTCGCACATATGATAAACCCCAGTTTGAACTCATTCCTGATTTTTAATGCCAGGACTAACAGATTACTGGTTTACAAACATTGTGAAGTTAAAACATCAGAGTATTACGAGGCTAATTATGCTTTTCTTTATTCCGCCAACAAAATCATTTGAGAGAAATGACTTCTTATGTTTTCTTATATCCAAAGATAGGAGTTCTTACTTACAGTACCTTTGGCTGCACATACCTTCTTCTTGGAAGAGCACAGACAGGGACAAGCAGATTGGTGCCTTTGAAGAAAGTGATGCAGAAAGGGTGAGGAGGCCATGTAAGCCCTGTGACTCTGCCTGCCTGCTCATAGCAAGGATATAAACAGCCTTTGAAAGAGGCTGCTCTGGGTAGTCCCAAAATCAAGCTGAGAAACCAGACAAAATCTCCTCTCTTCCCTGCTAGCCACTAGCACAGGTTTTATTTTCCTGAGACAGTGGAGGGTGAATAATAGGGTTTTTTGGCAAGCAGCCACTATGAAGCACTCATGGATACAGCTTGCCTTTTCAGACCTTAGGAGTGAGTAATACCTGTGAAATATGATCCCCACCTAAAGCCAGGAAACAAATTGGAAGATTTTAACTTCCAGAAACAGAGCAAGAAAAACAAGTCTTCGTCTTTTCCCTCTCCCCAGCCTGGATTTCTTGTAAATCTTTCTTTCAGATTTTGGCATGGTTTGGCATGGTCTCCAAAATAGATGTGAAAAGGGCATTTCATGTTTTCATAACTCTAAAAAAAATTATTCTGCATAAAAATTCATTTTAGGGGTGAAATTATACATTTTAAATTGATTTTCTTCTGGTATGTCTAAGGTATCCTCTAAGGGACATATGACGAGTTATCTTTTATATCTTAATGCTGGTTAATGTTGTGCAGAGCAGTTGCATTGCTTTTTGTATACCAAACAATGCTTTGCTGATCAAAGAAGAAATTAAATTCATACACAGGATTGTTTTCAAAAGTCAAAATAATAATTGCTGTATTTTACAGACATGTGATTCATACAACAGTAGTTGGGCAATAAAAAATTTTAAACATCCAATCCAGAAGAGATAAATAAATCATGCTGTGCATTTACAAATTCATACTTTTTGCTTATTGCCAGAATATTTCTAATTATCTTGCTGGATTTGTCTTCAACAATAGGAAAGCATTTATTGTTGCATGTGTATTTCATCCTTCAGCTCATCAGAAACAGACCCATGACATTTTTATCTGTCTGCCTAGTACCCTGCACACTTTACATTTTTTAGCAAAATATGGTTCTAACTATGAAAATAGTTTTTGACTAGAAAAAACACAGAGTGCAACAGCTTACAGTAGGTTTTTAGGGACACCTTGTGGCAAAATGATACACTGCAAACGTTCAAGAATCAAGTGACAAAATGGAAACAAGTGGTCCCACATTTTCTTTGGGTTTTAGTAACACCAGTTGTCCCACAAGATGCATTTCCATACTTCTGACCAGTGCTAGAATGCACGGGTTCGCTTTTGAATTTTGCCAACTGCCTTCAAAGTTCATTTCCAGCACATTTTTATGGACAAAGTCCACATGCTTTTTACCTTGTGCATTACAGAATAGTTCACCCCAATGAAAAATTATCACCAGTCTAATTCAGCAAAAAGTTATGTCCATTTCAAATTGCCTAAAACAATTCCCAACTATTTTTTTAAAGTGAAAGTACAACATTCCAGCTGTTGGTGTACACATCACATTCCTTCTAGAGTCTGTTTCTCCTGCTAATCACCACCAGCACAAGTTGTGATGGTTTCTTACTTTTTACTTGCCCTTCTACACCCACACAATTCTTTTAAAGCACAATGGAGGACAAAGGCGTGCAATGTACCTTTTAGAAATACACATCCATGAACAAGAGAAATACAGCACATATTTGCCCATAGGGATACTAGTGTGGATAAAAAACTTTAGCTAGCAGTGAACATTGTCACACAGCGTGAGCTTAAGCACAGATAATAGTTTTTGAAGAAGAATCTTAACGGAGGTCTGGTCGACTTTAAGAATGGCTTAAATGCCAATCTGAAGACAATCTGCTGCTGGCAATACATCTAGTCTTTGATCACTTTCCAGCTTGTTAATGAATTATGCTACCAACATTTAGCTTCTATATCTTCATGAGCACTATAAAGAGTTTCTGTGTATTTCACAAATCTCTGTGCATTTGTGTTAACCCTTTCAGTCTCCTTGTGAACTCATAAAAGCTTCTAGCATCCAGAATATCCTGCAGCCAGGAACTGCACATCTGGGTCTTGCAAGAAAAATCATCCACTTTATGCATTGTGAACCGGCCTCTTGTTGTAATGACCTGTAAGTATTGTGGGCAATGCCCCTAAGTATCTGAAGTGAAGCTGTGAAGAGGATGAAACCAGGCTCTTCCCGGAGGTGCCAATAGGACAAGAAGCAATAGCCAGAAACTGATGCACAGGAAATTCTACCTGAACATGGAGGAAGAACTTCTTTACTGTGAGGTGACTGAGCACCGGAACAGATTGTCCAGAGAGGGTGTGGAGTCTCCCTCACTGGGGATATTCAAGAACATCCTGGACACAATTTTGTGCCACGTGCTCTGGGATGACCCTGCTTGAGCAGGAGGTTGGACCAGAAGACCCACTGTGGTCCCTTCCAACCTGCTGTGATTCTGTAACCCGCTTATTCTCGCTTCTTCCCAGCTCCCTCCCCTGCCCAGTGCCGTGGCTGCGCCGGGACAGGCAGGACGCCGGCGCTCACCGAGCACCAGGCCCCGCGCCCAGCCCGGCGCCCCCACCCCTCCCCGGCAGCACGGCAGGCGCAGTGCCCGCCCCCGGCACCTCTCACCCGGGAAGCGGAAGGCGCTCTCGAGGCCGCCGGCTCCAAGGAGCCCACAGGGACAGGGGACCCGGAGCCGCTCCGCTCCGCGCCGTGAGTAGCGCAGGGCGCCCGGCGGGGCTGTGCGGGCGGGGACGCGGCGCCAGGGGCTGAGGGGACACGGCGCCAGGAACCCCACGGGAAGAAAGGCAGAAACAAAGCTGGACTACGCAAAGTGAAACCCCATTAGCAAGGCTGCGTTGAGTGAGGGGGAAATACATATTCCGTTTCTTCCTTTGGTCTTTCAGGCACCAGGGACCGCGAGGAGCAGCTGCTCTGACACCGCCGGGTGTTCTGTGAGGCTCCCGCCAGGGTCTGAGCGGCATCACCGGAGGAGCACCATGCCTTGGAACTGGCGTGCTGCCGTGGGAAGTGCGTGACTGTCTCATGCCTGCCGCTGGCATTGCAGTTGTGTCACAAGAGCCGGCTGCGCTCCTGCCGCATTCAGCATTAGCAGAGCAGGCTTTCCTTCCATTCGCTGTCCAGTTATTAGAAACATGGTACTCCAGTCATTAAAGAACTGCCTGTGGCTGTCCTGTGTCCTCAGAACTCCGAAAGCTTGCTTCTGGAGCACAACTAGTGGAGGCCTCATTATCCAGTCTGTTTCTAATGATGTTTACCAAAATCTAGCTGTGGAAGACTGGATCCATGACCACATGGATTTCGAGAAGCAACAGGTCCTTTTCCTTTGGAGAAATTCCCCTGCTGTGGTAATAGGGAGACATCAGAATCCCTGGCAGGAATGCAACCTCAGGCTATTGAGGCAAAAAAATATAAAACTAGCCAGGAGGAGAAGTGGAGGAGGGACAGTTTACCATGACTTAGGTAATATCAATTTGACTTTCTTCACAACCAGAAAAAAGTACGAACGAATGGAAAACCTGAAGCTCATTGTGAAGGCACTAAAAGCCTTGCGACCCCAGTTAGATGTACACGTCACTGACAGATACGACATCTTGCTAGACAGGCAATACAAAGTCTCAGGCACTGCTGCAAAGCTGGGAAGGACAAGTGCTTATCACCACTGTACCTTACTCTGTAATGCAGATAAGTTTGTTTTATCTTCTGTGCTAAAAAGTCCTTACAAAGGGCTAAGGAGCAATGCCACGCCTAGTGTGCCTGCCTCAGTGAAAAATCTCTTTGAAGAGGATCCTAGTTTAACTACTGAGATGCTCCTGGATGCCATTGCTAAAGAATATGCTATGCAACGCCAAATGGATCACCATATCAACTTAATAAATCCAGCTGATGAGACTCTGTTTCCTGGAATTAGTAACAAAACTAAAGAACTACAAACCTGGGAATGGGTGTATGGAAAGACACCAAAGTTCAGCATTAGCACTTGTCTTAACATGGCCTATAAAGATTCTGTTCTTGATGTTAGAGTAAATATGGATGTAAAGCATGGAAGGATTGAAGTCTGTAACATCGATCTGCCAGAGCAGTGGCTGCCTCCAGGACTATACAGTGAACTGGTCAAGAGTCTTACTGGCAGTAAGTTTTGTCCAAATGAAACCACTGCGCTAGTGACAACATTGCTAAGAGTGTGTCCACAAGATGATGAGTTGCACAGCAGGTGGAGTCTACTATGTGAGAATATGATAATGTTAATGTGACCTGTGTTTTGAAAATCTAAGTTAAACTTCTGCTGCTTTTTTATTCTACATATTGGAAACAAAATTAAAACATTCGCTCGTAAGAGAAAAATGCAGCTTGTAGAAAACAAACTGTTTAGTCTTGTGCTTTTTTTTAATATTACAATTAAATTTCACACTGCTTGCACCTGATGTTCCCAAACTGTAGGATTGAAACCACTGCTGACAAGACATCACTGCTGCTTGAACCACGAAAAATGGTGAGGGCATCCCAAATTGGCCCTGTAGCAGAGAAGTTACAAATGGCTGACACAGATGGGATGGGGTAGGTGTAAAACTGGTGCTGTGCTGCTGCACTGGATGCCCCAGCCTGTATCCTGCTCCATGTGGGTGGTAGCCCAAAGGGCATGTCTCAGCTGTGTGGAGGGGGATGTTCCCTGGTTTCTGTTTGAAAGTCCTTTCTTGCAGAGTGTTGGTGCCCCTATGCCTCTGCTGTACAAGCACCATAGTGAGCTCAGCTCACCACTGAGTAGTGAATCACTGGGTAGTGAATCACTGTAGTTCCACCCTGGGTTAGGGTTTTTGTCCATGCACATCCAAGAGCAGGGGAAGGATTAGGAAGTTTAGTGTTGGGATTTATGTCATGAGGGCAGGAGAGGCTAAATGGGACAGAGGCCATATGGACCTCCTTTGTTCTTGCACTGCCTGGCACAAAGCTGGGAGTCCCTACCGCCATGGGTACTGGATACATGGGGTATCAAAGCTAAACATTTAGAAATGCAAATACATATTTAGGAGAAAGAGGTTCCTTCTGTTACCACCTAGCAGAAAATTTTCCATTAAAAGACAATAATGGACTGAAAGTGACAGTTTACATGCTAATAAATCATGAAATAAAAATAAAAGCTCAAAATATATAGTAAAATTATGAAAGGCTCAAGATGTTGTTGAAGAGTAAGTGTAATGCAGTTTTGATTAGGTCAGAACACAGGCTGTTTATTGATACCAGAAAGGAGGGTGTAGCCAGGTGGGGGTCGGGCTCTTCTCCCAGGCAACCAGCAGCAGGACAAGAGGACACAGCCTCAAGCAGCACCTCAGCAGTGGAGGTTTAGGCTCGACATTAGGAAACAATTCTTCACAGAAAGAATGATTGGGCATTGGAATGGCTGCCCACGGAAGTGGTGGAGTCACTGTCCCTGGAGGTCTTTAAGAAGACTGGATGTGGGACTCACTACCATGGTCTAGTTGACAACGTGATGCTAGGTCATAGGTTGGACTCGATCTCAACGGTGTTCTCCAGCCTAGTTAATTCTGTGATTCTCTGTGTTTGAAATTGCTGGGCTAGGTTAAAAGACACAAAACTTCACATTTGGGAAATTACTGTATTTACAGTGAGCCTTCTCCAGAACGTGTCTGGATCTAGGAGGCATTACACAGCTTCCTTGAATTTGCTGATTTAGTGAAGAAATCAAGCAGATGCCTGAAGCTACAAATAATAAAAAATAACCTTTATTCCCATTAAAAATAGGCATATATTATACACAACTGAATAAAATTCATAACAGTGACTAGAAACTTAGTATCACAGCAGCAAGCCAGGGAGCTCCTATGGAATGTCTGGGGGAATGACTAGTAGCACACAGCTCTGTGGCACATATATTATTCATTTTGCTGATGCAACACTGCGAAGCTGAAACATTATTATGAGAAAGGATAAAGAAGGCAGACCATTGGCAAACTGACCCAGAAAACAAGGCAAAGACCAGCTCCATTTCTTATTGATTGCTGTGGAATAGATTTGTTGTTAGAGCCAAGAGGAAAAGAATAGCAGCAGTAGATGACAGAAAATGAAATAATATAGCACACTGAGAAAAAAAACCAACAGAATACACCAACCATTAGGAAAAAGAAATATAGGAGACAGAAGAAGTTCTAGCAATAAACATGCTACTAGAATATAGAGGCCTACTGTATTACAAGGCAGAAAGTGTAAGGCACGTGTCAGTCCTAAAAAGATTTTGATGGGACCTGAAAAAGAGGCCACTGCCTGTTTTTCATGTCAGAGTGTATGACTTAGGCAGATTCTTGCTAACAAAGAATTCTTGTATAAGAAGAAAAAAGCAGCTCCTCTGCTAATACCTTCTGGTTTCCAAAGGGCAAAGGAATGACAAGGGAAGACGTTATTCTAAATAGCCTGTTGCTTAGAATCACAGAGTATTTTGAGTTGCAAGGGACGTACAAAGATCATCAAGTCCACCTCTTAAGTGAATGGCACTTACAGCGATCAAACACGTGACCTTGGCGTTACTCACACCATACTCTGACCAGCTGAGCTACTCAGGGTATCCAACTCCTGAATAAACTTAAATTTATTCTTTTTAGGGGACTACCTAGTAGTAGGGAAATAGCTAACTGCAGTTGAGAGTGGAATGAAAAGTTGGTCATTGGACTTTAAAGTCAGAGAGTAAGATTGGAGGAGGATCACACATGCTTTCCACACCTAATGCAAAAGATGGATATCAGGTATATGGCCATGTATCACAGAATAAAAGAACACACAGGAGTGACAGGGAAGAGAATACAGCTGTTTGCAGCCTTCCCAGTCCAAAATCCATTATGCAGAGACACATAAGACAACCCTAAAATGACTCTGTACTGAACGCTACCATGTTTGTAGGCAAAGAGCTTGGAAAACGAAATGTTAAATTTGGGATTACTAGTAAAGTCTAGGAAATAAAGTATTACAGGATTGACCAAAACCCAGCAAAACAGTAGTCATGACTAGAATGAAGGAATTAAAGGAAATAAATAAGACTGCTTATAAAAGAGGACATGTGGAAGCCCAGCTTCCAATGATTGTGAGGTGGTCAGTTAAAGATATAAAATCCAAAACTGGATCAAGACAAAATCAACAGTAAAAACAGAAATGGCAGTAAAGAGACCTCTGAAAGACAATATTGAGGGTTTGTTACGAAATCAAGATAAAATTTAGACATGGATTGTATTAAGATTACAGAAGAAGTACAGTGAAGGAATCATGCAGTTGTGTTTCCTCAGACTGAAAAGTCTCAAATATTCTTAAACCTATAGGCTATAAAAGCTGTGCTGCACTAAGTACTTCAAAGAGTTGCTTCTGTGGGCAACCAGCTGGACTCATGCAACATCTTCCAGTCTTACATCTTTATGCTTATGAGAACACTTATTAAAAGCAGTCATTTCTGATCACATTTTCTTTGTGTGTTTAGTATGAAAGACATCCACTGTTGTTTCATGACAAGGTCTCAAGTCAAAGTCACAGTATCCAATGCTGAAATGACCCTGCAGAAATGAGCAGAATTAATATAGTGAGCATATACTGTAGAAGAGCTCATTTTAAGTTAACTAAAGAAGTCAAAGCATCCTTACCTGTGGTTTCTTAAAATAATCAAGACCCCTTCCAATCTTAATCATCCACCCATTGTTGAATCTGTTTTAAAAATGCACAAATTTGAATACTATGAGTACATTGAATAAAAAGGTTACATCCACATGATGCACAAGCACCTTGTTTCAACCAGAATTATTTCCTAGTGTTACCAATACCTGTGTGAACCACAGAAGACACCATTCTGTATAGAGACAACTAATATTATATTCACAATTAGAAAACGTGGAATTATCAAGGGTTGATTTCATCCAGTGAGGGCCACTGCCTTTTACTTTGTTAACCACAGCTGTAATTGTCTCAAAAGTTAGGGTTAAACAGTTTGACTTCAAATAACTGGCATTCTCTCATTTTTTATATCACTCACCTGATTTCTCGATCATGTATTGAAGATGAAAAGTCAATATTCAGTGTTATTCCATAATTACTCAATGACTGTTTTATTTCTTCCAAGACACTTATCTGGTGGCTTCTCCCACTACCCTATCAAAAGTAAATATAACGTGATGGGGTTTTGGTTTTGTTTTTTTAACTATATATTCTACTTCTGGTCACCTCTTCTTAAACTCACAAACAAAACCTTTTTAGTGTCAAAGTAAACCAAAAAGAAAGTAACTTGGATGAAGGCAGATTTACAAAGACAGAATGAAAAGCAGACAGACTCCAGGTGTATTTGCTAAGGGATGTGGGGGAGGAGCTCACTCTCAGTCCTCTGAAACTAGGTATGTCGTATTTGAGCCAAAGTAAGTGCAGTAATGGTTTAAATAAGTGCAGTGATAGTTTGAGAGATTTCAGCTCATGAAAGCCTCTAGAATGACAAATATAGCTGTTGGAAGAGCAAAAGCCCCCTTGTCTCAACAGATGCTTCGGTTTTTATGACATTTTCCACCACAAAACTTTCACAGAAATTTCAATTTAAGATTCTGCTTACCCAGAATTTGTCAGACTTATGCGAAAACTCTGAACTGACAAAATTACTTATTTTCAACTATCACATTTTTATTTCTCTCTTAATCTGTGTTTTCTGCTGAAAGCGTCAGAGCCTGAGTCTAACAAGTTCTGGTACGTAGGAATAAGTATGTATTTTTATATTTCGTTTTGCATGTGGCATCACCTGAGTACAGGGAAATCGAACCCAAAATCTAGACACTTACCGCATCATAGGAAGTGAGGAGGTGGATTGTTTTCACCTTGCACGGCCCCTTAACTAGCATCTCGCAGAATCGTAGAAAGTTATACAACTGAAAAAGTTTTATTTAATTTAGTAGCTTGGAATTTCTCTAGTGGCTACATCTGTACCAGTTACACCGAGTATCTACTTGCCTGATGAACCTGCCGAATGTACGGGTCCTCCACCCAAACTTCAGAAACAATCTCAGTGAGGTACTCGTGGAAAAGCTTTTCATAGCCAAAACCTGTTGCATTTTCTTCTATCCTGATCTGTTTGTGGTATTTGCCATCTGAAAGGAAAGTAAGTATCTTTTTAAGTAAGGGTCAGGACATAATTTCCGTGTTAAACCACCTCGCCCACCAAACATTCACATAACAACAGACAATTAAAAGCAAAAGGGTACGTGTGGTACCTCATAGCTCATGGAGTCACAGAACAGGTCAGGTTGGAAGGGACCCCAGTGGGACATCTGGTCCAACCTCCTGCTCAAGCAGGGTCATCCCAGAGCTCAGGGCACATAATTGTGTCCAGACTGTTCTTGGTTATCTACAAGAGGGAGACTCCACACCCTCTCTGGACCATCTGTTCCACTGCTCCATCACCCCCACAGTAAAGAAGTTCTTCCTCATATTCAGGTGGAACTTCCTGTGCATCAGTTTTTGCCCATTGCCTGGTGTCCTGGTGACTGGCACCACCGGGAAGGGCCCGACTCCATCCTCTTGGTATCCCCCGTTTAGGTATTTATACCTTGTTTCTCTTTCTCAATGTGTTTTTTAATGTCTTCGGCTCTGGTCATGTACTCGGATATCTTCTGCCGGTAGCGGTGCTTTTTCGCCTCATCTGTCGTGGCTGCGAATCACAGAAAGTCGTGGGCCAGGTAAACACAGGGGCCGGCCCTCCCCAGCCCTGCCTGGTCCGGCTCTCCCGGGAGCAGACCGCCAGCTCCCCCTCCCCCTTGTGCGGCGCCGGGCTCCAGCACTGCTCGTGTGTCCCCAGGGCCACCCCGAGCCCCGACGGCGGTGCCCAGCCCGGTACCTTTCACCACCTGCAGCAGGAGGTCGATGCCCTCCTGGTAACACACGAGCGACTCCTGGAACCGGGACGCCGCGTCCAGCTGCACCGCCCGCTTCACCGTCTCCGCCCCGGCCCGCTCCAGCGCGGCAGTGCCATCGCTCCGCGCCCGCGACATGGGCAGGGACGGGACACGGGCCGGGACACGGGCCGGGATGGCGACGGGGAGCGGGACGGGGAAGACGGACTGGGCGGGGGAACAGAGGGGAGGTGTCTCACCGTTGTCCTTCCGCCCGCTCGGAACTGGAGTGCCGCGACACCGGTGTCCGGCCGGAACGAAGAGTGCGCACCGAGATGGCGGTCGCGGCAGGCCGGGCGAGCGCGGGCCTCGCCGGCACCGGGAAGGTGAGGATCGGGGGGTGGGGGATCGGATGNTGGGGATCCAAATGGGGTTCCGGGGAGGGGATCTAAGTGGTGTCTCGTGGGGGTTGATCCAGTTGGAAATACTGTTCGGGTCTCCGCGGCCGCTGGGAAGGTGGGGATCCAGGTGGGGCTGGGACTCACAGCTGTGTCATCTGTTTGCGACTATTCAGAGCTGTAAGGAAAGCGCAGACAACTTATGCCCTCCTCTCTTTGCAGATGCTGGGGAAGAGGATGGAAGGGGTGGCGTCCCCGGCGTGGGTTCGTTGTCTCTTTACCAGGTCGAGAATTCCGGACTCGGTATGTGCTTGACTTGCACTTTGCATTTTTACATTTACAGTTTTAGTTTATTTTTGTAAGATACCATCTGGTGTCAGTTGACTCTTTTCCTTAAAAGCATTCTTGAAGCCTGTGGAAAAGCTTGCCATCTAGAGGCTGAGCACAGGCTCCCTGATAAAATTCACGTGAATTAGGTATAGTGCTGGTACAGGGTGTTGTCCATGTATTTCTGTGCAGTTGTGTGGCCAAGCTCAAGAGTTACTGTATTTATCAGCATTATAAAAGTGTGTTTGACTTCATGTTATAACAGCTAAATTTGAGATCACTTTGTTTGTGCTTTGACTGCCTGAAAAGAAAATATGTAAGAATTTTTACCAAGGTTGAAGTGTGTTTTAGTTAGTAGTTAACTGTAGTAGTTATGAACAGATATTTAGGGAAAAAACCTTTGATTTTGTGAACTTTTTATTCTAGGTATTCCAGCCGCAGCCTGGAGATCATGAAAAGTATGGAGGTGACCCTGAGGAGCCCCACAAAATCCATGTTATTACTAGAATAAAAAGCGTCATTGGTCGCCCATATTGGGAAAAGAAGATAATACGTGATCTGGGACTGGATAAAGTATGATTGTTGTTCTTTATACTTGTTGTGTATGTCAGAAATGTAGCACTAGGGTGGTGGGTTTTTTAAGGACCTCAATTTTGCAGTTACAAACCAGAATTATATTTATGGCAGCTGTAAGGCAATCTGAGAAGCTGATGATGTGTTTAAGAGCTGACAGGAATGTTTGTGGCAAATGTGCTTTTAGTGGGAATTCAGAATATCTCTGTATGGTGTTGTGCTGCATTGCCTGAGGAGAACTTTACCCTGTGAATTCTTCAAAAATAATAGAAATAGGTTTGTAAATACTTTGAATTCAGTTCTCTGGGGGTCATATTATTCAGATACTGTAGGAAGGCAAACAAAACTTGTTTATCAATGAAAAGGCTTCCAAATTCACGACTCTAAAAGTTTGTGTCAAAGGTGTATTTATCAAAGTTTTACAGGCCAGCTGCACATTGTGCAAAGATTTGTCTAGTCAGTGTTGTATTACAGAGAAAAAGGTGTCTGCTTGATCAATTTAAGATACAACTGTAGAAAGCAGTTTTGCCCTTAAACTCTTGTATTTACATTTACAGTATTTTTTAACAGTTGAAAGAAAAACTCATTTATAATGGAATAGGAATAAAGCTGAAATTGTCATTTTACTGGAATCAGGTTTTGATTGCATATGTTTATGTGTGTTCTTGATGCATGACACTTCTCTGAATCTTAGATTTGCAAATGTGATTTATTTTTTTGCTGGTAGCCTGCAAAATTCAGCGAACAAAGATTTGGGATTTGGCAACACATTTTTAAAATCTGTTTTATCCCTTATGTAGGCACATCAGCCAAGACTGCACAAAAATATCCCTTCTGTGAATTCCAGACTGAAAGTTATTAAACATCTGATAAGGTTTGTTAACTGTTTGTTTATTTATTTGTTAATTTGGAACATTTAATGTTCTTCTTGTCACGGGGCTTCACTAAGCAAAATCTTTTGTAGAATACAGCCACTGAAACTACCCCATGGGCTGCCAACAGAAGAGGAAGTGTCCAGCACCTTTCTGACAACCAGAGGAGAGCTTGTCATTAAAAAGCGCCTGAAACCTGTGGAGCAGAAAGAAATTAAATCATAAGGTTGTGCTGGTTGGATTTAGATTTTATAAAATAAATATTTTAAATCCCCCATTAAGAGTTTGTGTATGAAATTGTAAAAATTCTTACTCTGGTATGAATGGCAAAGGTGACACTGATGCTTAAAGAAGGATTGCAGGTGTACAGATATGAAATTCAATGTTGTTAATAGTTACATGAAATATTAAATGAATTATAGGCTCTCTGTCTTCGTGTTTTAATTTTGTGGCTAGATTGCTGCAGTTTTATGGCTAACGGTAGGATAACTTTATTTATAAAGTCAAATAGGCAGAGAAGTGAGTATAATGGATCTAGCTAATGATGGTGAGGACATTTCACAGCTAACAGTAAAGATTTACAGCAATACTGCAGGCCTTTCACTGCACAAAGGAGGGGACTGGAATTGAAAAGCCCTCTGTTTAGTAGTCACATGAGAACTGACTGGCTATCCACAGAGAGGGATTTACTGTGGTTATCCAGATCTCACACTCATTCCCTAGCGAGCAGTCTGTCATTGGGCTTCTTCTGTAGCTTGAAAAGTAGCTGAACTCTCCATTTGGGAGTAACAAGACTTATTCGCGTATTGGTTGGTTGTCTAATCTGTCTTTCAGGAAACCTGCTGTCTTCATATGTATCCTCTGATCCTAGTGTTCTTTAAGAACAGCCTAAGAGCTGCAGTGTATGTGAAAGTTAATGCTTTTCCTTTTCTAAGATTGCAGACTTTAGAAACATTGAGACCCTGAAGCATACCTCTGATGTGAGTTAGAATTATGGGCTGCAGGCTTCTAAAATACTACAGTGTGCGTAGTTTTATTTACAGTTTTACGAACTGCGGCCAAAGTTAGCAAGCTGCTGCTGCATCAAATGATAAAGTAGTTTGCATTCCAGCCAGTATAAACTCTGTAGTTTAACATGCTGTGAGCCTCTCCCACAGTAGACACACTGAAGAGGAGCTAATCTTAATGACTGCATGTTGTGAGAATTTGAGAGGGATGCAGTCCCTGAAAATTAGTGTTTATCCTTTCTGCCTGCTTGCAGAGAAGAGTAAACACCTGTAGGAGTTCACAGGAATAGATATATCAGTACAGGGACATGAAAGCTGGAGGCACCGTGCAGAGGGAAAAGAATAAGCCATGGTAGTGGCATTGAGGAGTGTAATGGTGCCTGTGGCCAGGCTGAAGGCAGAAATGGGAATTTGAGCTGAAATAAAATGGCATGGAAAAAGTGAAGCAGATAAATTAATGTTGCTTTTCTCACCTCCCTCCTTTCTTCCAGCATCTGCACAGCATCTTGTGCTGCAGTGTATTATAACTGCAGTCTGCGAGGTGTTGATCATATTCCCGCAGGGAGGTACAAGGTGGAATTTGAGCCCTTTTGAAGGACGTGTAGTGCCATCCAAGGCACAGGGCATTCTTTAAAGAGATGGTGCAAGTTCTAGGACACAAAAAATTAGGCAAATGGGTCCTGTTGCTGATATATAGCAAATAATAAGACTTGTGCCAGGCTTGGTGTCCCAGAGCAGCACAGCCAGGCTAGCTCAGCCTTGCCAGGCACTTTGGGGATCCGTGTCCGCCGCACTGCAGCCTGTTGAGCCTCCAGCAGAGGGCTCTGCCAGCCCCATCCCACACGGTCTGAGTATAGGTGTGCGTAGGGATCTCTGACGCTGCAGCTTACAGAAGTGCTGCCCGGTATCCCGGAGGGACTGTGTTAATGAAAAGGCTTGCTTGGTACCGTTCACTGCTTTAAAAGTGTCTGGTAAACTGTCGAAGCCAAAGCAGAGCTAATAGCAGGCTCCCACACAGAGAAAAGGGAAAATACATAGTACCTGCTATTTCTGGGCAAGATTCAGCTAAAAGAGATGTTTACAGAGATGTTTAATTGAAAAGCTGACAGTTCCAATTAAAAAGAAAATTGTATTTCTTAAAACTTTTTCATATATGTGTAAGTTTGGGTGTTTCTGAAATGGTGTTTCCCCCAAGGGCCCCCACTCCCGCGCAGTTAGTCTGCTACGCCAAACCTCTGTGTAAGCATACATTCTTTAAAGATTTGCTCTCAGCCCTAAAACCTGAACCAGCAGGCTGCACAAACACACTGTATGTCCACGTCCTTTCAGTAATGGAGCTTTGTAATGCTCCATGTAGATCTTTATGAAGCACAGATCAGTGACGTTGCCTTTTTGTGTAGGGAACAAACAGACTGGCTTAAGATGACTGCAAAATTCAGGTTGGAAGGTATCTTTTTGGTCTCTAGTCCAACCTCTTGCTCAACACAGGGTCAGCATCGAGGTCAGATGATGTTGCTCAGTGCTTTGTCCAGTTGGGTCTTGAAAGCCTCTGACAAGGACAGCTCAGCCTCTCTTGACAGCCAGCACTGCTGTTTTGTACTGCTGTTAGACACATTTATTGACAGATAAAACGTAAGGCAGATAAAACCTTTTTAAGCACTGTTACAACTTTCTTGCAGCATTAATCTGCTGCTTGAGAAACTGCAGGCACAGGTGAAAACTGAATATTCTCATGAAGTAAGATGAAAAATAAATGGCAAAAGGTAAGTTACAGCTTGGACTATTAGCTGTATTGTATTTTAAGTTATTTTTTAGCTTTAGCTGAAAAACCCCCCCATTGCAAGCTTGTACTTGTTCCTGGCTTCACTGTCTTCCCCCATTCTTACCGTTTCTGGGGGAGAAATCCAGAATGTTTTTAATTAGAAGCCAAATATGCAATCAGGGCCTCAAATGCAATCATTATGCAGAGATCTCAATATCCATTTCTTTTATAAAACCTGGCTCTCGCATCCACATCATTGGCATAGTTGTGTGTTTTACCAATATCCATTTTGTCGTAGGTCTGGACAGTGTTAACCTCCTGCATTATAGGCTGAGATCCCACCTGGAATGAGAGTGAAAGAAACACATAAACAGAGGTGCTACTTCATCAGTAAATAAGCAAATGAACATCGCAACTGAGGTGCACTGCTTTAGTTTATAGATCTCTTTTCACCAGTATTGTTGGCCATAGTAACACCATTTCCAATTATTTTTTTGTCAGAAGTCTTCCTTTTGTATTTTAAGTTAGTGAAGAAAGTAATTTCCTGCTTTTACATCCAAACTTGGTGATCATCGCCCCCTTGCTGTGTTTTGCTAACATTAACATCTTCACTTTTATGACTGCTTCCTTGTGAGCATATTCCTTCACACTCACCTACACCAATAACTGCAGACATGTTTGTATTGTAGTTGGGGTAAAGGGACCCAACCCTAACGACTGCTTCAGTGTAACCAGTGCCCAGGAATATAAGGAATGTTTCCGCCAGAGAGGATCATGCATTTTCAAAATTAGTGTGTTCCTCCTTCAGAGTTGCCGGGATAGGCAGCCAGGAGAGGTTGCTTTTTGTAGGTGGGTGTAGAACGACAAAACAAATGGAATGGAGAGAGGAGGGGGAGAGCCCACCCTTACTCCTTGCAGCTGACAAATGTCATGGTATTTGCCAAGTTTCAAAAAAACATGCTAGAAGGCTAACCAAGGAATAGGAAGAGGAACGCCTGCCCTACTTCTTTGTCTGTCAGAGCCTTAAAAAACCAGCATAGCTGCTGTTGTAAAGGTGACAGGAGGCAGAATACAGGATTATTGCTGCTTCACGGTGTTTCCAGGTACAAAGTGACCGCTCCTCTCCTCCCCAGCTGAATCAAGGGTGGGAAAATCCATTTCCTATAGGGATCTCCCCTGGATCTCTGCCCCAGTCTTCTTCTCCCCTCATCTATGAGGTAGTAAAGCACAAGTCTGAGGGGGCTGGAGCTGTTACAAAAGCGTATCCCGTGCCTGCAGCAAATGTTTAGGGATTTTACAGATAAGGGTACAATTTGGCAAACAAGTGAGGCACAAATGTAGGCATGAATAATGAAGCAAGATCCCCCACTAGCCAGGCCCCTGTGGTGCATAAAGTGTAATTAACCTGATGGTATGTAGCTGCAGCCTACAGCGTGCTCAATTTTAAAAGGTGCTTTTTGAAACAAGACTTATTATCTAAATGTAAAATAGGAACAATTAATCTCTTCAATCCCAAGGGAGTGCTGGGAAGCAATCATCAGTCTCACGGCATAAAAGCATTCTGCTCATGCACTGATACTCACCAGGGCCTTTCCTGGTGCTGGGAGCTGACAGCCTGGTTGGCATTGGCTTTAGCCTGGCCAAACAGTTGGCTGAAAAGGTTTAGGGGGTTGCCTTTCAACAGGGCCCCCGCCACTCTTCTGACTCTGCTTCAAAGGAAGGATGAGATTTTTGGTTTTAAGGTTGACCATAGCCGCATTAAGCCGAGTGCATTCCCGTGGTCATCCAGGCTGTCCTTCAGCACAGCTCCAGCATGTGACTCTTGAAAGGTAATACCAACAATCAATCACAGCTGGAGCAAGACCCTCACCATTGCCAGCTTTTGCCATCTTGGCAAGGTATTTCTCCATGTTCTTTTTCTGCTGTCTTCTCTGTGGCAGGAACTCCTACAACATGATATGCATGACTTTGCCTTTCATTTTTAGAATCCAAACCCAGTTTTTCTAAAGGTCACTATGGCTGAGCTGACATTTTGAATCCTTTTGAATCTGTTTAGAGTGAAACAAAGATAGAATTGACCAATTTTACTGAAGGGTGCCTTAGAAATCAATACACAAATGGTATAAAAGACTTTTTTCAGATTCAGAGGGCAGTTCTCTAGCGTGCAGATTGAGAGTGAGGTGAGTCTTGTTTTAAATCTAAGCCTTTGGGTAGATTAGTCCCAGATTTAGTCCCTTTTAATTTAGGACTATGGTGGAGAAATGTTCAGGAGTTCAGGTTTTGAGGGAAACTCTTATTGGAGAGAGAAAAGGAGGTTCAGGGGTTGGCTACACCTAGCAGGCTTTGATTTTTTCTGTGATGCTCTTAAATGTCATCTCAAAGACACCTCTATTCCGAACATAAACTTATGTGCCCAAGTAGGATCTTTGTTGATTGTGAAAAAAATCTGCTTGCTTGGCAATGACTGGCAATCAGAGACCAGGATCCATAATAGCCATGAGCTTGCACGTGGTTGTAAGGGGGGAATGAACAACTGAATTAGCACCTACCTACACAGCTCAGACCTTCTGGTTGCCTCCAAAGCTCCAGTTGTGTCAACATTCCACGGATTCCCATAACGCTCTGAACAGCGTAAGAGCATGTGCTGGTTTCAGCTGAAACCAGCACAGAGCAGTATTTACAACCAGATGTCAGGCCAGTGCAACGTGTGACTCATGCTGTTAAAATGCTTTCAGATCCATGACTGAAACCCATGGCATCCTTTTGATGCTAGTGCAGGTGTTTGTGCCAGCAGATGTAGTCATGGTATGTATGGCCTGCTCTGGAGGGGATTACCTCTTGGTCATGCTAGCTCACGTGTACCTTGTGAGGTGAACTGGTGCTTTGTGCACAATTCATCTCCCCTAACTGCCTAAAATTTAGCTGTCTTAGTCTAAGTTTGTGACTTGGGCTGCCTGCATGGCCAGTGGAGAAAGGCATCTCAAAAAGACAGGATTTAAAAAATTTTTAAAAAGGATTTTAAAAGGATTTAAAATTTAAAAAAACCTGCAAAAAATCTGATGAGAGTCAAGTGAAATCCTACACTGTTTACTGGCTCCAGCTTTTCCATAGCTACAAGAAAATCGAAGAGAAACATCCTTCAGTTACACCCATTACAATTTATCTGACTTGCAGATTGTTTGACTTGCAATTTATCTGCATTTATCTGTCGTCTCAACGCACCATTGCAGGAGGGAAAACATGCAAACATCAACTGAGAGGAACAATGCTAACACTTAATGGAAAACAGCCTTTGGTACAGTGAATCTTTTACAAGAATATTAGACAAAGATTACAGACATGACATGTTTGCTGCTGGATGTCTCCCCACCTTCTCAACGCACTTCCTGGAGACAAATGGGCTTTCTATCTGCTGGCAGTGTTCTGGAACAGCTGGCTCAGTGCACTTCCCACCCCCACCGGTCTTACAAGAAACAGAAGCACCTAACAACTTGTGCATCCTCCCAAACACAACAGGGATTCTGTTCTACAGCACAAACACAATTATGATTGAAAAAATTAAATACCTTTTAATTTAATTTAAAGTCCCATTGCTAACAGTTTGGAACTAGGAGGAGCCTTGTCTGAAAACAACTGTTCCCCTTCAGTTCTTGGAAGCAGTAACATGCTGACAGTGGGAAAACAGGAACCTGCGCTTCTGGATTTAATCAAATATTTGCAGGCAAAGATCCAGGAACAATAACATGACCAGAGCTGCAACTGCTGAGAATTCGGATATGCAGAGATTATGCCAGGCCCCTGTTGTTACCCCCTCTTGCACAGAGACAACAAAGGTCAACAACCCCAAATTAGCAGGCAGTGTGGATTTCAAAGCTACTGTAGCTGTGCAGCAGTAAGGAAAACAGCCACTGGATGGCAGAACTCCCCTCGGCAGAATCCTGACCCGCTTCTCCCCCACGGTAGATTTTATGGGTGTGAAATGCTGTTTTGCTCTTTCAGCAGCTCTTTTACATTTTTAGCTGGGGAATTCGTCCCGTGTCATTGCACTGAGAGATTCGATTCTGTAAGTTTTTCCTGTACTGTTGATATCTCCCATAGAGAACCAGCTGCAAAAAGTCACAGCAGCTCGTGCATGGGGCTCTTCATGTTCACAATCATGACTGAGTGTAAAGAAGGTTGAAACAAAGGAAAGTGCATCTGTCAGGAAGGAAAATAGAACAGATGCGGCTCAAAACAAGTGATGTTTAAAAAATTCAAAATACCACCAAAGGTGATTCACAAACCAGTAATCTCCAAACGGTCTGTGCTACTATTCCCTTATTGCTGGGGCAGAAACATAAAGGATGTATTAGTTTGCTTCTTCTTTATCACAGTAACTGAGGCACTCCCATCATGAACAACTTTATTCCCTGCCCATATTCTCTCTACAAACCTCCTTTGCCACACCTGGACAGTTTCACCTGAATTCCCTGGGACTTTGTTTATACACAGCCAGCCCTTTATCCTCCATACAGAGCAAACTGACAGCCTTGCTACTGAAATATTTTGTGCATGTGCTAAGTGTAGGACACTCACCTATAGTACATACAGCAAGGGCCGTAATGATCCAGTCAATGTCAGTATCCACTATTGATTAGCAAGCAGCTCTTCACTGATCACAAGGATCACAGGAGAGGGACAATTTGGTTTAACCTGAAGCCAGGCTGCAGGGCACTGGACCAAACCTAGTACCAGCTACTCTTCACTCCTCTCTCCTGTGTCTGGCAGGAAGGAAGAATTGCCTCTGGCAATTGAATGGTTATGGGCAAATATCTGTGGGGTAATTTGGTCCTCTATACGGCCTTTATGGCTCAGTCATGCAGCTGTGTCTTTTTAGAGTTTGTCTTCATTTCTAGAGGAAAGGTACAAAAAATATGCTGCCAGGACTTCTACTATTATGGCAGGAATCTATAATCCTGATTTCTGTAACCATGCACTCACCCAAACCCCTTTGAAAACTTTGTCAGTTTCTTGATCTGAATCAGCTAAGGGGTGGCTGAATATGCAGGGAATTCATAAAATAAAACCTGATTTAAAGGACAGAAATGAGTCAAATTTCTCCTTGCTTGCCTGCTTTGGAACAAGAAATCTTTCCAGGTCTTGGAAATTGAATGTTTGTGGAAGGCTGAGGGCTGCAGCAGAAGAGTCTCAGGTCAGCGTTGTCCTCCCATGTATGGGTTTTTTCATGCTCTCGAACATTTCTCCTAATTGCTAATTAGCTTAATAAGGAGTGGGTAAGAAATGAGGGATCCTAATTATGCTTTCAGGGGAGAAACTTGGCTGATACAAGCTTCCCAAAGCAATCAAGCCCATTTAAGCTGTGGGAGATTACCCAGCCTGTGTCAGGAAGGCACAGTGCTCTGGATGCTGAGAGAAGGACCCTTGTCCTGAGGCTACAAGATGGCCTCATGGGGAAATGCAGGGACTTGTAGATGGTTGAGACATGTGAGGAACATCCATGCAAAACATGGATGAGAGGTGCAGCATAGAAGGGGCAGGCTGCACCTGGGCTGTAGCATAGACAACCTGTGTCACTGGAAACTGAAGAGCTTTTAGAGGAGCATTTCCACTAGAAGCAGGGGAAAGCTGAAAATTACAGAGGAGTATCCAGTTTGAACTCATGTGATCTGCAGGGTGGACAAGGCTGATGTTCAGTTTACCTCTGAAAAGAACATGAGGAAGACAAAATGCAGTGGCAAGGATCTGGCATGTGCTGTATTAAGCAATGAAACAAAGGCAAACTTACAAGTGTTTTTTTACAGTTGCTAGAGGCTGCAAAATCAAGCCAGAACATAAATGCCTGGACCAAATGATGACCCTGAGACAGAAGGTATCTCAGAGGCTTGGTGGAGGCTAGAAAACCAATGAGATACAGCACTGCCAGCCTCACAGGAATGACTGAGTGGGATGTAGAGGTGGGGGAGTGATGCTGTATGTGAAGGATAAAAATGTTACAGCATAAAAATATTACAGGAAAAGAGAAGCATGCTAAAAACCTGTGGGTGGAAATCCCAGTTGCTACTGATAAAAATGCTGTAGTAGGACTGTACTATCCTTCTTGAGTTCTGTGAGAGTGGTCAGTGGGGTTGGAGGAGCAGTAAACGAGAGATGGTGGCATGAGTGGGAGCCTGGATACTGGCTGGATCAGCAGCTCGTCAGGGTGAGGTGCAGAAGCTGAATCTTTGGTTGCAATAAATCCCTGCTTCTAGGGTGAGCTGGTCGAGGAACCCACAAAAACAAAGGCTAGAGAGAGGCACAAGGGTTTTGTTTGAGGGATGTTAGCGGGAAACTGCTCTGAGGTTGCAACCCTATAACGTGATCTCTTTTAACACTGAAATGGGAAAAAGCAGGCCATGCACATCCAATATGGGAGTATTCAGTTTCAAGGAAGGCAATTAAGTAAACTGAGGCAAGCATTAGAAACAGTTACCCCCAGCTGCAGCACCGGCTCCACAGGGATCCTTGGGACAATAGGCTGGTGCCCATCCAGGGCAATATAAGAGGCCCTGTCCTGGGTACAGGTTGCTGGCTAAGAAATCCCAGCCCAGTTTTGCAGTGAGTAACAAAGCAGAACAAACACAGTTATTCAGCTCTGCGTTGATGTGCTGGTGTTTCCCTTTGTTTTCTGCATATCTCAGAGAGAGAGACATGGACATGTGGCTCAAACAGATCCAGCTGCAGCATTCAGAATCAGCCATTGGAACAATCTGTTCTCCCACGTGGCTTAGGGCTCTGACCCAACAGGGACTTGGTTTTGACAGTGTTTTCTCACTGCTTCAGTTACTGCTGAAAGAGGTTAATTGGTTCCTCTGCCTGGTTTCTATGAAAGCCAGTCACTGATGCTCCAGACTCCAGGCAGATCCCTGCCTGAGCCCCATGGAGGGATCAGCCCATGCCACTTGCAGTTTAACAAGTTGATGAGAGAGAAAGCCTCCACCTCACACTTGCTTTTTGTTGTAGGAAGCACATTTAAATAGGTTTCCCAGTACTGACATCGGTTGTAAAACCAAATCACAGAACCCCAACAGAGAAGGTTTTTCTTCCCTGTCTGTAATTTGTTTTCCATTTGCTGACTGCTGATTCTTATTCAGCAGTGTTAGCCTGGAAAGGTCCTTAAACAACACCTATTGTGTTTCCCCTCTCTACAAAGCATGACTGCAAAGAGAGCATGTTTAGATTAGATATTAGGAAGAAATTTTTTACTGTGAGGGTGGTGAGGCACTGGAATAAGTTGTCCAGAGAAGTTGTGGATGCCCCATCCTTGGAAGTAATCAAGACCAGGTTGGATGGAGCCCTGAGCAGCCTGGTCTAGTGGAAAGTATCCCTACCTATGGCAGGGGAGTTGGAACTTGGTGGTCTTTAAGGTCCTTTCAAACTCAAACCACTCTGTGATTATATATGATGTATAGCTACTTTTACATGTGGGTCTTGGATGTTATTTAAAACACCCAGGAATTGTTGCATTGCTTCATTATCCTGAAAGTTTTTTGAAATATCCAACACAAATCTGCTGCCAAACTCATCGCTATTTGTCTTACCCTCAAGGGGAGGGAAAGGATGTAGGTCATTGCCCTTCATCTCTTTTGCATATTAGAAAAACATAACTGTGTGCTTTTTCTCTTTTTTGGGGAAAAAAAAAATCCAATGCCTTATTTCTACAGGCTGTACTTTCCATCAGGGTTATGATTGTCCTGAGCACATTTTTGTTGGTGCGACAGGCTCCAACACTGTTGCCAAGCCTCACTGACTGACAGCTGAACAGCTGAGAGCAGAGTTACCCCAGGGCCTTCACACACAGTGATATAACAAAGACAAACCCCAAATGGGATACTCCTTCTTTTCGATTTCTCCTCTCTCCTCCACTGGCATCAACTTCTTTGCTTCCCACTAGAATCCCCAGCCCTTTCTGTGCGATGGTCGCCCACCCGCTACACCCCCGCTTGACCTCATAGAGTGTTTTGCACCTGTGTTTGATCTATTTCAGTACTTTGGTTCATAACTGGTTTTCACAGTTTCTAACCACACTGGAAGTGCTCGTGTTCCCTTTCCATGTAGCCCACGGTTTGATAGCTCACATCTTCCATTCATTTCCTGACTGCAAATTTCAGAGAAACTGGTATAGGACAGACTTGTGTAGCTCCACTTGTAAAGTCTCACCAGTTTGGCCAGAAGCTTCTGATAATCAATGCTTTTTCTACTTACTTTAAGGCCCTTCACGTACGAGGGTGCTTCATATTTCTGCTGAAAGCCTTATCGACCTCATGTTATAGCACAACCATGGCTTCTCTCTTGGCCACGTACCCAGTTAGATAAAGATTTTAATTGGTCTGGGATGGTTTTTCCCTGCCAAGCCAGGCTGCCAGAATCCTCCTGACTGTTTCCTGCTGCTTCATTGTCCCATGGGATCTCTTGAAGAAAAAATTGAATCCTTTACTCTAGCATGTTCCTCAATGTTTCAGGCAGGTGTCTTGGTATTTGATTCCCTGGACCTTCCTTTTCCCTCTGATTTGGCTTTTCTCTTTCCTTGCCTGTGCTTCTGCTTTTTCTGATATGTTACTTGGTATTAGATCATTTGCTCTGCAAGATGTCTGTTGTTTTTAGGTTTTTTTTCAATAGGCCATGGGTCAAAAGGGTGACCAAGAGTGCGACTACAGCTGTCCTGTCTACAACAGGCAGAACAGGAACTTCCAGTAACATGGACAAAGGTGACCAGAAAAAGGTCAGAGGGAAACACCAATCTGAACTCATTATTTGTCAGGAAACCTTTTGCTCAAATCTTAAGGCAGCATGCTACTATTAAACTTTCCATAATTATTTACTCCTTCCTACTAGTTTATCAAGCTTTAACTCATTTTCTGCAGAGATTTTCTGTATTCACTGCAAAGTGCTGGTACCCTAAAACATTATTTGGAACAAAATATGGAATTTCCATAATTCCAAATATGGAATTTTAAATAGACTCTTAAAAATACAAATAATCCTCTGTGGTGATGCTGTACAACTCAGCAGGCAGGTCTGCAGGCCCTTGGGTGTTGCTACCACAACATGAAGCAGCAGCTTCGTAGGTAACACTTGCACAAATTGGACTCCTGAGGAGCTCAGAGATCTGCAGGGTTGGCAGCATCAGTAGTGGTGACAAGGAGCTCGCTGGCAGCAACTGAGGATGACATGAAGGCAACCAAAGAAAGCTCTACTCTTGTTCACCCTTGGAACTCAAACCCCAGATTTGTACACAGAGGCAGCAATGAGATTCCCTGCCCTCTTTGAAGTTTATACTGGTCTACCAAAAATTCGTTCATAGGCTTTACATAAGAGGTTTATGCAACACAGAGGTTTACATAACATCATGCACCAAAGACTTCATCCTATGAATTTTACATAAGTTATGTCAAGTAGACAACCATGTGATACATTTTGTAAGTTTGTATTACAAAGCAATGATTTCAGTAGAATTCTATTAACATAGTGCAGAATTCCCTAAAGACTAAAGAAAATACAGTTCAATATCTGCGGTTGCTTAACAATGAACTGTTTATGGTAGTCTTAAAAGAAAAAAGCAGTGACATTTGAGACAAGCTAGAGTTCCCTCTGGTCTCCAGAGGTGAAAAAATTAGTTTGCATGTAATGTATGTTAATCATGCTGAGTCCTTGCCATGATGATAAGCAGATGAGTGACTGGCAAGACAAGGGGCACAGCATTAAAATTGCTCTGCTTGTAAAAGGTGTCTCCAAACCAGCTCTCATGCTGCCTGTGTTGACCCCGCCTGGCAGCCCAGGCACAGGCACAGCACTGCCCCTTGCTGCCAGGTGGGGACTGGCGCATCACTTCTGCATCAGCAGTGGTGGCAGCTGGGAGAAAAGTGCCCTGACACCTACAAAATGGTAATTTGAAAGACTAAATGTGAACATCCCTATTCCCATGTTCACAGGTTTGGGTCAGCAACCAGGCTCAGGCCCAGCTCTTCTGACCTATTCAGTCTGCAGCACAATTATCCTCTCCCTGTTCTCAAACTGAGTTTTAGACCCATTCCAAGAATACTGAATGGGGTTATTTACTCAAGTTGTAGATTGCTACCCACTGAGCCCCATGAAATTGAAAAAAATAAACATTGGGATTTAACATTTATCTTTATTTCTATCTTATTCTCATTATTGTTCTCTAATTAATAAATTGGCACTGAGAGACACATCCACTTTCAAACAAACATTTTAGGCCCAGAGCTCATTCACTTCTATTAGAAACTCAGATTCCTGGCAAAGGAACAGATGCTGAAATGCTTTTAAATTTGGAGGAAACTCAGCATAAATGTGCCAAAGCTAAAGCAGGAAAGATTGTGGGATTTTTACTAAAACTATTGCTGTGATGCAGCTCCTGGGGTGAGTACATTCGAGGCTGACTCCTGCTCCAGGGGCTGGTCTCTGATGGAAAGGCATTTTGCTGTGGCACTTGCTGTACTTTCCCTATAGAGGCCCTGAAGAGGTCTCCAGTTGCACCATGGCCGTGGACTCAGGAGACCAACCAAAGCATGTTTTAGTATTGTCCTCCTCAAGGCTGGCTATGGGAACACTCAGCTACTGCAGAGACCAAAGGCTCACTGAGAAGTCTCTTCATTGCTCTTTAGTCAGCAGCACCAAGGGGAGGAAAACTGAGGGTATTCATCCCCCTCATTGGCCATGGAGGGGGAAAGAGGTGGATGCGGATGGGAGGAGTACAGCTGATACAGGGAGAGCTGCTAGTGTGCATGTCTGGGGAATGCACAAACAGCCCAGGGATTCTGCTTTGAACACAAGAGTCACCTTCCTCACTCAAAATTTAAACATTTCTGGTCTGTCCCCATCTGCCTTTCAAAGGCCCCGACCTTGTGGTATTGCATCCCTGGGGGTCTCCTGGAAGGCAGTGCTGAGCTCGCCCATCAGTGTGTGAGGGGCTGGGATTTGCTGGAGCGAGCAAGGTGTCATTGGCAATGCCATGGGCATCAGTCCTGCCAGGAGACCTGGGGAACTGCTCTGGGTACTACAATCACTGCTGGGCCAGTCTGCAGAGGGGAGGCTCGGTGGCAGGGTGGGTTTATGACCTAGAACCCATTTCTCTTAAAGTACTGGGCTCGCCTGATCACGCTGTTGGCGTAGTTGTAGTCTCTGTTGCATGGGTCTGCCTCGTAGACCTGGAGGTTGCCCATTTTTGCACGGTAGGTGCAGAGTCCCCCTGGAAAGAGGTAAAAAGGAGTTGGTATTGGCTTGTAAGTAAGAAATAGATATTTAAGAGCAAAAATTTGTAGCAAAAAGGGCCATGCATCTCACCAAACACACACAACTGCTTGACAAAGTGCCAATTGTGCATTATTGTTGAAAAGTGACTGATTTTGTAAAGTCTTTATTGCTACAGTGAAGGAGCCCATGACTCTCTCCAAATGCAGGTGGAAATGGAACACTGTTACCAGAAAAGGCTGTAATCAGAGCAAAGGAAAGGCAGCATCAGAGCAAGGAAGGGAGAGTAAGAAATAGCATAAGGTGAATAAACCAGCACACAGCATGAACTACAGGGAAACCTGAACTGCAAGCTTCCTGGACACAGCTTAACAGGTTGCCACAATAATCCTGTTGTGTTGTGGTGCCTCAGCTTCTGCATTCCTCTGTGACTTTTGTTTAGTTGCTTTATCTTATTTATCCACCTGACAGCCATTTCTCATTGCCAGTCTGCTGGTCTGGTGCTGCTTCTGTTAAACTAGAAAACTCTGGTTGTGGTTGTTATTTTGGGGTGTTTCTTTTGTTTGTTTGGGGGTTTTTGTGGGTTTTTTTTGTAAGAAATGCTGTAAAATCTGCCAGACTGATGCTCCTTTTTCCCTTAAAAGCAACACCAACAAGCACACAACACTCCCATCAGCCAGTCTGTCCCTTCCTAGTACAAAGCCCATCCCGTACCTCTCAGCTGCCGGTCCCAGGTCCAGGTAGGATGTCTTGCCCGTACTTCATTAATGGAAAGAACCAGGATATTTGAGCACTGATTTATGTGCTCTTCACTATCCCACACTGCATAAGGTTGCAGTTGCTGCCTGCTGATCTAGGAAAGACAAGCAAGAAAATGGGTTTCCGTCTGAATGCCACCCCCTCTTTTCACTCCCGGGCTTCGACACATTGAAGTGACCTTATTCAGGACAACACTTAAGCACAGCCTTTGATGTAGAGGGATTGCAATAAAGTGCTCCTTCAAACACAGAGCAGTCATTTGCTAAGGTAAAACCCTGGGGTATGCGCCACATTACTGTGCTGTTACTCATGCTTATCATCCTGGCGTACCTGCATCAGGCCGTACTTCTGCCGTCCCTGGTCCCAGCCATTGTCCAGGAGCAGGCCGACACGGCTCTCCTGGGACATGATGCCACCGATGAGCGCTGGGTCCAAGCACAGGCTTCTGGCTACTCTCCTAATAGGGATCTCATATCTCCTCAGGCGTACGAGGTCTGCCTCAGCTGTCCTTCGTATCATGGCATATCCTGCAGCGTAGGAAAAGGCAGACTTACACACACCCCTGTCCAAACCCCTTGCTTCCCCCTGGAGCAGGTGTGTCAAAGGAGTAACTCAGGTTTTTCAGAAATTGCATCTACATCCAGCTGGACAGTGGGGTTTGAGGAACAAGCACGGCCTACTGTGGCCACACATGCATGGTCCTCTTCTTCTGCTGCACCTCTGGAGTCAGAAAAGTGAAGTTTCAAAATGGATTTGAAAAAATTGAGCAGTATGTTACTACTGACTGGCCACACTGCAGTAACAGCTGTGTTCTATTTATAAAGAGTGGGGGCTTTTTAAAAGCAAATATGGAACACTTTGGAAACAAGCAAGAAGGTTCGTATCTGTGCTTGAACACCCGCAGTCAGGTGTCTACCCTGGAAGAGCCTGCATCCGACGACATGGCAAAATCCCTGTAGATATCAGCAGTATGAATGTGACACAGTCAGCTGTGTGGTGACACAGGGCAATAACACCAGGCAAGAAAGAGAAATGTGAAGGATTTACCAAAAATGAGTCAAACAGAGGTAGGATGGCTACACACCTGGGACTTTCCCCCATAAAGTGTGTCTCTGGCAGGTCAGCACTGGCCAGCTCAGCCAACATGCCCATACTCAGGACCTGTCTCTGTGTATCTTACACTTGGAGCAGACAAGCCCTGCGGCTTTGTGAGGAGGCTGATGCTGAAGTCCTGGCTGCTGAAGAAGCTCTTTTAAGCTTTGAAAAGAGGTAGTACTATTTCCCTTTACTTTGAGGCTGAAGATCCTGGCTATGGGACATGAAGTTCATCCTTCCACTTTCCACCAGGTCTGGAGGCTTCACAGCACCTGCTATTTTGGGAGAGGAAGTGTCGCTTTTTCCCGTTTGGCTGAATGAATAGCTGCACCACATTTAATTTGGCAATAACAGAAGGTTAGGCATCTCTCAGTCGGGTACAAACAGGCTGACAAATCAAGCAATGAATGATACATACCACAATCAGAGGCTCTTACAGGTGTACAGGACATCGTGGGGACTTGAAGAGCACTTATATCGCCATAGCAACTGTAACTCACGGATGGAGCTGAAATATTAAACAGAGGTGTTTGAACACATAAGATCTCCGAGCAGTATTGTACAAGTGCTGCAAGTGCATACAAGCCAAGCATGAGAGAGTTGTCCAGACCTGCAATCCACATCCCCTTGTGTTGGCCCTGCTTGTACAGGTGCCACTGCTCTCCATTAGTAATGTTATTAAAGAAAGATAGAGAACAGAAATTTGTTCTTTTCTAATTGAATATTGAACCAAATGGATCTAATGCCCATTTAGAGGACTATGCACCTGCCCCGTCTAAAGGCTGGTGTGGGAGAGGAGAACCACAGCCTCTGCATTTATTTCAGAGGGCTCTTCCCATTCAATGCCCTGCAGTGTTCGGAACCACTTGGATGCTGGCTGGCGGTATCTGAGCACCCTGGCAGGGGTTGTATTCTGGGTCCCTCCATAACTTGGTGAGGAATTAATTCAGGAAAATGCTTGCCTCAGTCTGGAAAAATTACCCTGTTTCCTCAGAAACTGAGGAACAAATAGCCTCCATCAATCAGCTTGCCAGTTGTGTGAGACCATTCCTGAGCAGGCAGGGAAATCAGATAAGGTTAGCTGGGAAAATCAAGAGGAGACATGTTTGTGACTCCCTTGGTTTCAGTCCCACCCTCCAGAGGTGCTGCTTTAAAAGACCTGTGTGGGCAGCAAGCAGCCTCATACAGCAGCTGAGGACCTACAGGTACACAGGATCTTACAGAGCCATGCAGGAAGGGAGCCTCAGGCCTCACTGCACACCTCCTCTCCATGGTCCTTCTGCAAACAAGTCCCAGTGTGCTTTTGACAGCAACCCAAACCTGTCTCACCAACAAGGGCTGAAAGACCCAGCAACAGCAGTGCAGGGATCATGGTGATGGCTCTCCTCAGCCGTCCCAGGAGATCTGGAAACACAGTGGTTTGGAAAACATGAAGAAATTACTGCTGATTTTCAACAGCACTGCAGCAAAGTTGGCATGCCAAAAGCTTCCACCCTGACAGGGATGGCATTAGCCAAAGAGGGGTTGGGCAGCAGAGGTACTTTCTCCTCTTGGGGAGACTGGGATCAAGGAGGTCCCTGATGGCGGCCTGGGCCAGCAGAGACCTTCATAGCCCCTGTCAGTTCTCATTGTTTGCTCACATGGTCCCTCCTGAAGGCCCATAGCGTGTCTTTACAATGAGAGGGTCCACTACCTTTGCTTAAATTTTATAAGTGTTTGAAGTCTAATGTGCTACAAAGTGCGCATGATGCCCGCCTCTCTGTTAAAAAAGGATTTTTCCTTGGCTTTTAGAAAAACATGTTTTCAAAAATCAAGAACTATGACCCTTAATTCTCTGCTAAGAGCATGCAAGGCAACGCTGAGATTTATTTGATGAAATAGTACTTCTCTGTGTGATATTGGCAGATAACCACTTTACTAATAAATGCATGTGTTGTGCCTATTAATAAAACTCCAAAATGTCATCAGATGATAGCTATCAAATGGAAAAAAATTGGCTGTATTTGCCTTGCTGATGAACACATTTAAACTGAGCAACTTGTATGGTTTAGAAATCTTTTTTTTTCCCAAGAAGATTTCAAACACAAACCACACCATTAGTCTTGTAGACAATTAACACTAATCCTGCTAACTCTTGAAAATACATTATCAGTTTTAATAGCATGTGACTTTTTCTCTAGCCTGCATTTCTACTGCATACCAGATTGTAGGGATGCAGAAACAGAAATAATCCACCTGTATAATTGGAAAGACTCCCTTTTCCTGACTGAGCTTATTCAGGCCATCAATGCCCATGGTCAGGTCAGGGTACACTCGGTAGCTGTGTTTGAAATCTAACACTAAGTATTCATGAGCCCAGATTAATACAGCTTGACCCAACACCTATGAATTCAATGGCAAATCCATCTGGGTCCCTATTGAAAGCTACAGGATGTAGCTCTTTCCACATGCCGGAATTTTTTTTCACTCCCATCACAAAAACCTCACAGGCCTTAGGTAGAAACAGCATAGCAATCACAATACTGGCAAAATACTAAATCAAAACAAATCAAGGCTTCTGGTTCTAAATAAATATTCTGTGAGTGAATTCAGACTCACCTGTATTCAGTTGTCCTTCCTCTGAGGCAGGTCACTTGATGACTTTTATATATATATATATAGGAAAAGGTATCCACCCTATGGGCTTTGGAATGTTAATTTCTACCTATTGTGATGACTGTTTTAAAGTACAATAAGTAATATATATTAAGAGCTTAGAACTCCAATGATTTGTTTCATCCAAAGATTTGCACAAGTGGTGGTTAGTCAGACTCCGGACAACTCTGTGAAAGGAAATAAACACTGGTTTTCCTCCATCAATAAGTACATTGATGCACAGTAAATGACTTGCAGAAAGTTTTGAAGTGAATCAGTGGCAGAGGCCTGGCAAAAGCCAGATCCCTGTGTAGTCCTCTTCTTGCTTTGCATCTGCACATATTTCTGCAAGGATTGTTTTTGTCTTGTTTCCTCAATGATTTCAGATAGGCAAGCTTTTAATTAAGTATCATACATCCATATGAATTTTAACAAGGGCAATTAAGAAAAATCATCCCACTGCTTCATTGCTTACAACAAACCTAATTCAGGATGGGCGCTTGACTACTTTGAGAGCAGAGGCAGGGTCTGAGTTTCAGATTTGGGGAGGCAGGAGGTGGCAACAAAAATTAGGAGGAAGGAAACTGTCTCTCAGCAGCTGAAGTTAGTGGGGACACACAGAGGGGCTCTGAACGACTTGCACTTTGCAGCCAAGAGACTTTTTACGTATCTAAAACATCTGAGTCACTTGGAGAAGGAAAGAGTCTGGGAGGCCAGTGCCCTTCAATCCTGTTCCGTTTGTCTTATTTTTCTCTTCCCAAGATTCTGCCCAGCATGCATGGAGGCTAGGAAGGCAAGATTTTCTTCTGGTAGCTTTCGCTTCATTATTTAATGTATCACAAATCCATTTATTCCCATTGCTCTTTTGGGACTGAGATGAGGCAGGTAGGAAATGCTGTTTTGGCCAGATACTAATTTACATGTTCAAAACAAGGCATTGTTACAGGAGGTTTGGTATAAGGGTTAAGGTGAGTCTTAAATATAGAACTCCAAATAAAACCTTCCCAAAGATTACAACAAGGCTAGGCAATCATTCTTCATGTACAAACCTGATATCTCATTGTGGTGTCTCAGACTGGACTATCACTTAATCCTTTTACTGGGGCTTAACATTTTAAATAGCAGAAGGTAAAGTCTGACATAATGTAAGGTGCACATCTATGTGGTGTTGTCATGGTTTAACACATAGAAAATAGAAATATCACATGTACAGTGTGCTTTAATCCTTTCAAAGGAAATAGCAACTGATGAAATGCTGGAGGGGAGGAAAGCCAGAAGAAATGATCTGGGAAAAGCTCATAGTGCACAGCTTGATGGCAACAAACCCAGTACATATATTCATTTATCCTCTACAGAACAAGACAATTTTTATTAGAAAGAGATGTTTTCTCTCAAATAGAGTATAACAATTTAGTATTAGCATCCAGGTGTGCTTTATAAAAACAGCATCATGTTAGTCACAAAAAAATAATGTTCCTCTGTCACTGAGCCTGTGTTCATGCTGATGACTTGAGACCTTTTTTGAGAAGTAGCCTCTGACCTTAGTTAAGATGTATTTCCTAATGTATTGTCCAGTTGCTGATGGTCCTTAAGATAAAGTTTTGAATTTGAATACTGTTTGTCTTTGCTACATATTTTTCTCTTTCATTTATTACCACGTAGTCACATTTTTCTATATTTCACAGTGGTCACATGAATTATTAATGCCTACTCTGCATTGCATTGCTCCTTATGTACTCATTGAGTAGTGGATGTTATGTTTTAGATGCAAGTATTTTTATCTGTGCTGTTAGAAGCTCTTAGGTCCCTGGGACAGATTCCTTGTATTCACACCATTTCCACTGTAAGCCCAAATAAGAAGATATTTTTTCAGCAGTGTTACGGAGTTTTTCTCACTAAAAACCTCCTTATCCATACAAATTTTGCCAACTGCCTTTTAGAGTAAAAGCCAAAAGCAAGCACCCTCTATGGACACATGATTTTGCTCATATACACTGAATGGAGCAGGGCTCTCAGCCAGTGCATTTGTCCAAGGCACCACCATGTAATGAGAGCTGCAGGATGTTAGAAAACACCATCTTCTGCTCAAAGGTCTTTGTGGGGCTGTAAACCCAGGGCATTGAACGTAGGTGAGACACTTAATGAGAGTGGGCTGCATCTGTCACTAGTACAGCACAGTTTTTCATTTTCGTGATAGATTTAATTTGGAAAATTACATCAGGAGTACAATGCCAATACCTATTCTCCTTGCGCTGGGTTTGACCAGCACGGCATGTGACTGTGAGGGAGGGGATGGAAAGTCAAGGAAAGAAGAGGACTTCACTTATCAAATGGTACCTGCACCTTCTTAAATTTAAGAAGCAGGAAAGGTTCCTGGTGTTCATGTGCATCCTGGCATTCAGCTGCAGTCAGTGACCACAGACACGCTTTCTCTGTGGTCTGTCAGTGACACTGTCAGTTACATTCAGGTAAAGGGAGGGCAGAGTGGGCAAAATATTACCTGACACAATAGCATTTTCCACTTGTCTTACATAAACTAGAAGGGACCACTCCTGAGATCTAAAGCACACCAAGGTTCAGTACCAACATTTCTTTCCTACTCACAGATTTTCACTTTATATTTTTTCCCCCTCATGCCAAGTGAAGTTTATTCATTCCGCTTAATGGAGAAGCAATCAAACTGAAGCATCATTTTCAGAAGAATGATATGCTGCACGTTACTCTCCTTCAGGTTGCAGGTTATAGCATCACATGTCACTGGGTGGTGAGAATACCATCTAAAATTACTTGGAATGACCCACATTAATTATTGTCTCCATTGTGAGTTTCAACTTGTTTCATAACATTGACAGGCAGATGAATTTCTCAGGTTGTTCCTTTTGTCTTGGATGTAATTATAGGTAACACCAGGTATTCTCAGACTTTGTAACTGCTTTATAGGGAAGCTGCCCATCACTGCTGACGTAGGTTGGATACCTACACTGCTGACATAGGTTGGATACCTACCACTAACTGACCACTTAAAGATGTATCTGTAGCATCATCTCGGACAAATCCTCTATGGTTGTCCTTCCCAGCTCTTAAAGGGACATACCCAGTTTAATAATTAAATTCCCATGTTTTTCTCTTTTTTACATCTAGTATACCTGGAAGTAATCATAGAATCATATAGGTTGGAAAACACTTTTAAGATCGAATCCAACCATTAACCCAGCATTGCCAGTTCCAGCACTAAACCACGTCCCTAAGCACCACACCTACACATCTTCAAAAGTCTTCAAACTTGTAAGACATGAGGTTCTCTGTTTTCACTGTAGTCAGAAGTGAACGAGTACTGAGGGTCCCAATCTCTTCCTTTATCTTGCCTTTCTGAAGAATGCAGGTAAGCATGGAAGTAACATCCCACTCTGCATCTCTCTGGCCTTCACATAAAATAACTAAGGCCAGAAGTGTTTATGAGGGAGGAAAAAAAGTATTTTCCTTCTGTTCTTTAAAATGAGATTTTTGATTTTACTGTAGGAGTGGTGTTCTAGCAAAAAGGTCACTGGACTGGATCCTGTGAGAATTCAGTTCATATCCCATCTTAAAGACAGATCTATCACCTAAAGCAAGTCATTTGCAGTTTGAGCCAGGCTAGGGTCCTGCACATGGGTCAGGGCAATCACAAGCACGAATATAGGCAGGGGGATGAATGGATTGAGAGCAGCCCTGAGAAGGACTCGGGGCGTTGGTTGACAAGAAGCTCAACATGACCCAGCAATGTGCACTCAGAGACCACAAGGGCAACTGTGTCTGGGCTGCCCCAAAATCAGTGTGGCCAGCAGGTTGAGGGAGGGGATTCTGCCCCTCCACTACAGTCCCATGAGATCCCACCTGGAGTAAAACATTCAGCTCTGGGCTCCCAATATAAGAAGGATGTGCAGCATCCTGGAGCAAGTCCAGAGGAGGGTCACCAAGGTGATCAAAGGGCTGGAGCCCTTCTCCTATGAAGAAAAGCTGAGAAAGTTGGGATTGTACAGCTTGGAAAAGGGAATACTCTGGAGAGACCTTATAGCACACTCCACTACCTAGAGGGGGAAATTAGAGAGTTGTGGAGGCACTCTGTACAAGGGCATATAGTGATAGGACAAGGGGGAATGGCTTCAAACTGACAGAGGGCAGGTTTGGATGTGATACAAGGAAGTCTTTGTGTGAGACACTGAACAAGCTGCCCAGAGAAGATGTGGGTGCCCCATCCCTGGAAGTGTTGAAGGTCACACAGGATAGGGCTTTGAGCAGCTTGGCTTAGTAGATGTTCCTGCCCAGGTGATGTTTAGGGTCCCTTCTAACTCAAACCATTCTGTGTTTCAATAACTATCAAGAGCATTTCTGTGTGCCTGGAATTAATGATACAAAGCATTGGGGATTGTTAACATTCTAGAAAACAAACAGGAAACAATTTCAGACTTCTTTCTAGGGCAGTGCAATAACAAAAGAAATAATTAGCAAGGAGGAAGTAGATGAGGAAAGTAATTAATGTTGTTCTGTGTATTACAATCACCTGATTTGCATACAACGTCGTCTTGGGAAAAGCCAGTTGTTACTGGAGATTGCACGGCTTGTGAAGAAGGTAAGTTAATTTTTAAACCTTTTTTATAAGAGTCACAGGTTGAAGTCATACCACCAGGTGGGTGATACCTGAACAGGCTGTGTTCCAAAATGCAAATTATATTAACACAGATTGAACACTGAGCTGACAAAGCTACGTGGCTACTAGATCAGTGTTGGCTTATTTTAGGCAGCTCAAGCCACGTCTGTAACAACTAATCAAAAACCACAAAGTAGCATTAGAATATGCACCTTATGAGATCTCTAAAAGTAAGTTTTCTTAACTGCTTCCTTTCTATCAATAAGCACCCAATATCTCTCAGTGTATATGCACTTAAAATTAAATTTGAACAAGGTATATTTGGGCGATGCTCAAGGGTCTTACGTACTACTTTAGCCAGTTTGATGTTACCTTAAATTGATAAAGAAGGTATGAGCATAAATTCCCTTCTGTAGCTTATGATACAGAATGGTGTTCTGCAGAGGGACAAGGAAAAAGGAGCATCTGGCAGACCACAATGTCTTGGATCACTGCAATCATATTGGACAGGCTGGATGCTGAAGGCTCCAAAGCATGATCCAAGTACAAAAGATCAGAGTAGACCTTTTTTTGTCAATTGTGGTGGAACCTCTCTCTATTCATCCTTTAAACATGACTCAGGAGCAACATACCCCTCAGAACAATTCTCAAGCAGTGTACTGTAACATCAAGTACGCTCACCTTCCAATTCTTCAGCTCCAGAGTGTAACTCACTCTCAAGCTGTTGTATACAGCTGTTCTAAAGAGACAGACAGATCAACTACCAGTGACAGAATTTTCCTTTCAAAAAGTGGGTTACACAGCTATTGTATATGCAATGAGTACAAAAGCCATGCTATTTTTGCATCAGTTAGTGCTTGTTTGTGTGTATGTGGAGAAAAAGTGACAGCATCCCTCACACTGGGTTGAGAACACCAGCTTTACTCTTGTAGGGAAGACAAAGGGCTTGTCCTAGAAACTGTACTGGTCTAAGCCCAAACCTTCAATAGAAATTTCTGTAGAAAAGCCTTCATTTTAGAATTTCTAGGTGGGGGATAGAAAAAAAGGGGATTCCTTGTAACAGAGGATTTGAGAGCATCATATAATCTTTTGAGTTGGCCTCCCTCCACCCCTGTGACACTTGCAGGTAATCCAGCCTACTAATCAGGTCTGAGAGCTGTTACTCAGCTGTTGTCCTCTCCAGAATTTCTCATCCTGCTTCTCTCTGGGACCAGACTTCCTCACACTTCCCAGATCCAAAAGCTCAATTCAGCACTTCACTTCGGGGTAGATTTCTTGAGTAGAAACACAGGAAAACACAGATCAATCAGTGATCAAGGAGTGTCCAGTCAAGTCCACTTAATTCAGCATCAAGAGCTGGACAGCTGAAATCCTGTTTGGTTATTATTGCCTTCATGCTTTTCTTTATGATTGCATACCAAGCATCAGGCACAGACTTAAGCACTAATCATTATTAAAGTTATATGCTGAGTGCAGGCATAAGACCCATCACTTCTGAAGCTATACCTGAACATTTCTCATCTCTTTGTTGTCTTAACAACCTTTCATGGCTGACCCATGCCAGACCAGGTACCATTTTGTGATTACTCTAGGCTCAGGAACCTTAGCCAGTCATGTCCTCACATACCTGATCCATCTGTTGTAAGCAATTAATCCCATACAACCTGTGTTCTTTCTAGATGTTGCGAATCATCATCATCATCCTCATCATCTCATCAGCCATATGGCCACTAGACCGCTGTTGACAAAGTTAATCTTTCTGCTTTTCAAGTCTGTACAGCTGACATTTATTTGAGCTGCTGTTCTCCGTATTGTGACACTTCTAGCTTGCTGTCCCATGTCTTCTGCTCATGGACAATCCACTAATTTAACCTGCACGGCAAAATCATTAAACTCTGCCACAGAAGAGTAATTTGTTCCTCACTACTCAAACTAGATGAATTTCCCATTTCTTAAAGAACTTAGAGGTTTCAGCAAAAATAAAATTTCTGGGAAGTAGTTCATCTCAAAGTAATATGCAGGATGGAGATGTAACCAAGACAACTGTTCAGTAACAGTTTTGATGTTTATTCAAGACAGAATATGCAGAAAGCAGACACGAAAGGAAAGACTTGAAGGAGCAAATCTCTGAGATTGCTACTTTAAAATAAATTTAAACTTATAGTACAAACAGTCTCAAGTTCCCTTGTTACCCATGGCAGGAGTGTCCTTCTCCATGGCAGGGGGGTTGGAACTAGATGATCTCTAAGTTCTCTTGCAATCCAGCCCATTCCATGAGTCTATGATTCTACCCAAACCCACATTCCTGGAAACTCCTTGTATCAGCACTAGAGTATGTGTGGTCATGTTACAAGCCTGATGTAGGAGGAGGTCCCAGGAAGGACGAAGGAAGATTAACCTAGAAAAAAATCATCAGCTTAAAGTTACATGAAACCACAGACTCCAAGTAGGATTTGCACTGAGTTTGTAATGAGGCTATTCATGTGTGAAACTGAGTAACCTCCAACAACGCACCGTGCTGGAATCCTGACAAGCCCATGTGTTTCCACACAGCACGGAACTGCATTAGAAGTGATTTTATATTTCTGCAGCTTATTCAACACAATTAGGGCTCAGTGATGAGTCCTGCCGAGACACTTGTAAAAATACTGTTGGAACATCGGTTTCCTGAATTTCATGCAACTGGATAAAGGGGAAAAAAAAGAAAAAGGAGCACTTTCTAATGCATTTAAAGAGTTTGAGCATTAAAAAGGAGATCAACGCGAAGCAAGTCCCCTTTGGTACATCTTAAGCTGATTGAGTTCTCGAAGTGATCCTGTATGTTACGGCAGAACTGTACACTGCCTGTTAGAAATCTAGAAGGAGCTCATACAACCTTTCTGATGGACTTTATTAATAGAGAAATTGATCCACAGCACCTAGATCTCCTTCTTTGAAAGGATGCAGTAGTCAACATTAGAATGAAAATAATTTTATTTCAATGTACATGAACAGAAATAAAATATAATTTTTTAAACTTAAAGAGATATTGCTGGGCTGGCCCAATCACAAGTGTTCTCTAATACAAGGCAGCAAGACTGACTAGACCCACTTCACTGCTCTTTGGACCAACTGGATTCAAAGTACCACCTCAAAAGGGTCCTTCAGCACAAAGCAAACTATTTTTTGGAAAATGAAAAGAAAACTCATCAACTGCTCACCTAGCCAGGAATTTTACATTGTGTCCAAGAAAGATCTCTCTTGAAAATTCTGTCCATTACTGAAGAACAGTACACAGTATGCAGCACTATATCTAAACTTAACAATCAAGGTTTCTCCCAAATACTTTTCTCTATTCTACTCTCTTGTACAAAGCATCTGCTATAAAATCCACACATGCACAACCACAGAATGATACAAACCTGTGAACTAGGCTGTTTTCAATATGCTTGTTGCTATGTGCTATTACCTGCTGTATCGCTCTGACATGCGGCCTTTGTAGATGCTAAAAGGGCATTTCTCTTGGCCATCTATTTCAAAATTCACAGAAGTTATGACTGTTTTTACAACTTACAGTGCAATGCAATTAATTTATTCAACGGCATGATATGGCACCATAAGATAAGCAATTATTTGTTAAAATACACAATTTCTTTACTAATAATTTTCTGGTACTTTACTGATAATGTAAGTAAGAATAAATTAAAAAAAAACAACTGGAAGAGGAACTGATAGAGAACAATTTTTTTAAGTGTCTGTTACCTCCTTTAGCAAAGAAAAATGAACCTTGTCAGATTCAGTGAAAACAACAGGAAGTAGTTCCTCACACAGCACAGTTAAACTGTGGCCTCCTTGCCACATGATGTGGATGCCTGGATACTATGAGGATTTAAAGAGATTTTTCTTCCATTACTTTAAGCAGCAAATACTCTCAGATAGAGAGTTCCCCAAGCCACAGATTGCTTAAAGTAGACTGTGGGGAAGCATTGCTCTCTGGTCACCTTTTTTCATTCTTCCTTGTGCATCTCCTTTTAGCCACTGAGACTGGATCCTGGGCCAGAGGGACCTTTGGTCTGACTTCATACAGCTGTTTCTAAGTTACTTCAAAACATTTCATAAACTTATACTTAAGACAAAGGGCTTAAGTTCACCATTTGCCATGTTGTTTAGTTAGAAGGACCAAGATTTTCAAATTACAAATTACTTCCCAAAGAGAAAAAAAAATACTTAAGCTTTTTCCTGCTGTGACTCAGTTGTATAAAACTGTATAGAAAAATGAGAATTATGTGCAGATGTAATGAAAAGCAGTAAGCTTTATAAAAAACATTCTTAGAAATGTACCACGCATAAACAAAAGATGATTTACAAATATATTTAGTGGCTCTTCTAGTCATCATCAGAATCTGAATCATATATCTTTCCTCTGATGGTCTTCTTATCCAACTTTGTAAGGCTTGTTCCATACTTCTTTTGACTTTGAAAAGGTGGCTCCATCAAGTTTCCACTACAGGAAAAGGATAAGACAAGTTGATTAAAGCCATATTCATACAGACAGTAAGCATCATCTCTAATGACCTGTTTCTCCAGAAAAACACATTCTAAGAGAACACAATGCCTACTTTCTACAGCCACCCTAAGCAGCACTGTGGTGTTGCTAGCATAGCACATCCTGGTCAAAATGGCCTGGATAACTGGAGTTAAGACAGGAGTGTGAAAGTAAACAGCACCTGTGAGTGAAGCTGTAGAGAAAAACTGTCAAAAAAGGTTTTTCCTGCAAACTGATCATGCTGAAGATAACCACCTGTCAGATTAAACTGTATCCAGGGAATTACAGAGAGGCCTTTCAAAACAGGTGAGAAGCCACCAGTACAAAAGAAGCTTAAATGTTGTTAATGGGGACTTCGGAGTCCAAACTGGGATTTGCCAGAAGTCACCTTGTGCTATCTCTGCCTAGGCCAGACAGAGCAGCTTCCCCTCAGGACTGCACTTCTTGTACAGGACTGTGGGGGAACTCACACCTCAGAGTGCACCATGATCCTGCAGGGGCTCTCTCACCAGCATGTGTGTCCATGGGAATGGACCTGTGTACCCTGCTGGAAACAGCAGGTTTTCCCATGAAGCTGGAGCACCTGCTTGTCTTCCTGCAGGGTTGCACAAGGAGGGGAATCCCCTAGGGCTGCTCAGAAAAGGGTGTGCCCTGCTTTCCCTCACATGACCTGTGAGAGGTTTGCATCCAAGTACCAGTGAGTGGGTGAGCAATTACAACAATTACAACCTTCTGGAATTAGCTATAAAGGGGTGTTTAAAATTTGTAGTTCTTTACAAAATGTTAATACTATTTTGCTGATACTAATCCTAAATATACAGTTCACTGATTGCTATTTAATTACATATGTCAATACACCACTTGCATCCTGATTTTGGGTAAATAATCTGACCTGAACAGTTTTTCCCCTAAATAAAGTATATCCTTTTACCACCTGCTATCCCAGAGGTTGAAGGAAAAGAACTATTTTTATTTCCTCTGAGGAGGCCCATGCCCTTTTCACAAACTCCAGAGAGTGGAATGGTACTTTCAGAGCAGTGTGGAAATGTGGCTCGCATTGCAAAGCCAGGGTCTGCCAAAATGAACAAAGAACAAAACTCCCCCACACCACAAGGAGCTAAGAACAAACACAGAGTACCAGCCGAGTCAAGTAGAAGTAAAATTACGCCATAAGCCAATGTATCAATGTTTAGCAAATTCAGTGGTGCTTGATACAACTCCAGTAAGGATTTTTCCCATAGAAGGCTGTTGCTGTCTAGAATATGCATCCAAGCTGTCTCTGCATATTTGCTTGTTACTGAACTGGGAAATACTGGTTGTTTTTTAAATTATAAATTGCAGTCATTTCACCCGAAGTTCAACAACTACTAAGCCAAACTGAGCAGTTTCTTTGGCTTTAAGACATGATACTTCTTGCCGAAAATTTGCCTAATTAGACATTTAAATAAATTCAGGTAATGAAATATAAAATCAAAAAAAGCACTGAAGACATTCAAAACAATAGAGCAAAATTAACCTAAAAAGATAGATGATATTTGGGCCACATTGCAAAGAAAAGCAAAGCAAAATTTTGGTAAATAATCCTCCTGTAAAGTTAGGCTATTGTGACAGATATGCTCTACTGCCTTTTGCTCTGTAGTCTTTAACGTGGTACTTATGATGATTCTATTGTATTGTTACTCAATTTACTTACACTTCTTCAAATCATCTTCCATTTTCAGTACTGTTCATTGAAGAAGAAAATATAATCATGTATGTAATACTGACTAAGATTCAGTTTAACAATGACATGCTGAGTTTTCTCTCAAGTGGATTAAAAACACTCAGACTTCACTCCATTGCAACTGTGACATAAAGCATCTATAGCTGCTTTGGAGAGGATTACATTAGATGCATGACACTGGAGCCATACCAGAGCATCACTGCTACTCCATACACCTCATGACAAGAACTGGGTTTATCCTTATTACTCTACAAAAAGGACAACTCAGCACTCATTACAATGTCTCAATACTTTGCCAAAGAGATTATCTTCTTTCCCTTGATGAAGCACTAGAATGCAACTAGAAAGCAACTAGATGAAGTAACTAGATTAAACTCTTCCATGTCTTTTTTAGTGTACAACATATTGAAGTTACAGCCTTTCAAATTCTCCTGTCTGCAAGCTCATTCTCTTTGCACGTTATCTGAAAATAAAAGAATCACGAAACACTCAATTACCTGTAATTAATTACGTCTGCACAGCCTAATCTCCATTCTAAGGTTTCTGTAGTGAAGTCATCAGTGTTACCGAGGTCAGTAAAACCCACGACGTAGTCTTGTGTTTTTCCATCTTTTATTAGTGCTAGAGTGGGAATTACTTTGATGCGCAGTCTCTCGCACAAGAAAGGAGATTTTTCAGCATTTAATTTCAAAAATTTTGTCTCAATGTGCTTTTTTGCCAATACAGTCAAATGTTTGTCCATTATTTGGCACCTGTGGAAAAATTAACCCAAAATATATGAAGTGTTAGAATGAATAAGCTGAAGAATATGCATTTGAGAGAAAGTTTAAGAGGAGCAGTAAAGAGCTAGTTCTATCATGTTAATACTCAGACATGACCTTTGTAATTGAGAATTTCGTTTAAAGCAAAAGTATGTTTCAGAGGTAGCTGGATTTAATGACTAATAGAGGAACAGCCTGGAGCACCTTTACTGTACAATTATACCATCCCTTTCTCTAATTTCTTCTTAATTACTTTCCATACACTGAGAGCCTCGCTCTCATTTCTTGAGGCCTGCACTTACTGATGACATTTCTTTCTGACTTCTATTGTTCCAGCTCTAGCTTCACTGCCTGTCAACTGGAAAAATTTCTCTATAGAAGATTTCTTCAGAGACGTACTCTCAACATCTTACACTGTTTTAAGTTTTTGCAGTCACTACCTTCACAGCTGAGATGCAGAAGCTCAAGTGTAAGTGAAAAAAATGTGATTTCCATAGACTGCTTGCACAGTAGTGCTATAGGGAAAAATACTTCACTTTCCTTTTGCCTTGGAATAGGAGTGAGCATACAACTGTTGTTTCTCAGCTTTGGGACAGTGACATGAACTGCTCAAAATACTTGTCAGATCACAGAGATTTGTGGACTTGTCACCCGCAATCTCAGCTTTCTGGATTGTCTTCTCTAAGTGGTTTGGCTAAGCTGCATGAACTCTGTGATGTGACTGTCCTTAAACTCGAGAGCAGAGCTGAGCAGATCAAAAAGCTGGACTGGCAAAGATGAAAGCAACTTGATACAGTGGTTGGTAAACCCAACACACGAGCTTAAAGCTGTTTGTCAGCATGACACATTTTACAAAGCACTTTCTCTAAAGTTCTTTCTCCTGTCTGAGCCTACAGACTTTGCTGACTCAAGAAACAAGAACCCAAACCTGTTCTAAGCTACTTTATTTGCAGTGACTGCCTTTCACCTTCTTGAGTAAAAGCTAGCCAAATAGAACTGCTTTAAACACTTGGAAAATGTAGGACACAGATACCTCACTGCAAAATTGAGCCTTGACCTCTTTAAATTTCTCACATGGAGGCTGTTTCAGTTTATATTCTATAAGCTAGGGAGAACATAACACCTTTGGGGGAAAAAAACCCCAACGAACCAAAACCAGGACAACTGGCTCCTCCTTCAATACACTACTCAACTTTGCAACTGCATTTTAACAGAGCACACTGAGAGAGACCCAGTGAGGAACAGCCTACAGCCCAGAACTTCTGAAATTCTTCCAAGGAAGTGGAACGTCTTAGTTTGGGTTCCTATTCTGAGTCAGCACATACTCTCAGATCTAGGTGTCTCACACTCTAAAAAAAGTGACAGAATCACAAAGGCGCAGGCATAAAGGGAAAGCAGCTGCAACTGATCCTTTCAAAGTAAAAGGTTAAATTCTCAAGATGCCAAGACAAGATTCTGGTTATATTTTTATTTCTGCTTGCCAGAACCACCTGGAATATCTCTATCTGGAAGAACCAAAGCCATCTTTTTGAAATGCTCTTGTATGGTCTATATTTACAGACCTGGCTGCCTCAAACTAAATCAATAATGAAACACAGCAGTCTCTCAAATATTGTCAAAGAGGTTATGCAGCTATGTTCTCATCAACTGTGCAGCAGAGTATTAATAGTTGTCAAATCATGTTCAGATTAACTGTAATGGAAAAGATACATTTAAGAAATCAAATGTCTTGAAAAGTGACTGGGATTTATAATGAAGCAATATGAATACTTCTAAAAATGCCTGTTCATGTGTGGGTTTGAAAGAACAAAAAACCACATCTGTTTTTGTAGATATCTTTAAACAAAAGGTTTCTTCAGCACAGCTTATTTACTATACCTGAATGTTGTATCTCTATAGAAATGGCAAACCACATTTTTACTTTCTTTGACTTCTTGGAAAAAGTCTCTCTCGCTTGGGATTTCTCTATATTCTCCATGTCCTTTTGAAAGCCACTCCTTTTGGAAAACATAAAAGCAAATAATTAGTATGGAGGTTGTTAGTCTATCTGTTGTGCAAACTCTACAGCTTTTCAAAAATGGAAGAAGGGGCCAGCACTGAAAACCCTTTTCATACAGTAATGGAGAAACAAATTACTTCCTCCCCTTTAGTTTTATTTTGAAAATACACAAATAAGGCCACCTTGTTTATTTGGAAATACAAATCTTGTACAGAGCTACATAAATTTCTGTAATGCAGCCTCTGAGTAAGACAAGACTAGTTCAAAGAATACAACAAAAACTCTTGGCATTTGAAAACTGCCAATTGACAGCTTGGGCTACTCTCTCTGAAATGTTTTTGTACACTCAAAGAACTCTTGTCTTAAACTTAGTTAAGTCATTACATGAATTAAATAAATTTCTTTTAAGTTTTTACTCTATGAAAAAAATCAGTGAGAAAAAAGCCTACTAACTCATCTGCAATGACGATGTTTACCTACCAAATATACACGGAAGGGATCTTAACATGAACCAGGCTCACAGAAAATCATTCAGAAAACACATGTGCACCATTAGTCATAACATCGATGGAGAAACAGAATGTCACAAGCTAAAATTTAGAGGTAACTGTCCGAATAAGTGTGCAAATACAGTTTTCAAAGAGCTAATCTTCCACACTTTTGTCAAACACACTTACGGAAAAATCCCACAGCCTCTATATTACTAACAGTTAATTGCAGTGTATTAAAACAAGTACAGACAAATCTAAATTATTAGAAGTAGTGCAGTATGACAAACTTTGACAAAAACCTCTACTTTCCATCAGGGATAAAAATTTATATAAATCACTGTTCTTAATCTTGCAGTTTTGTCTTAGCAGAGTGAAGGAAAAAAAAGGTTTCCCAGCAAACCAAAGATATCGTGTAAGCTAAATTAGGATAGAACAAAGAATCTCCTGAATATTTACATTAAAAATTCATGGAAGTATGAGCACATGAAGAAGTCATCATGATGCAAATCAAGAACTCACTTATCCCTCAACAATGATTATGCATTAATTCCCCTCTCCACAGATTTATTCCAGAATAGTGTGACAGCACACTCCTTTTACTGAGCAGTATCCTACTTCACATTTGCATTTGAAAGTGTGTGAGAACAGTGACTTAAGATCAAATGACAGGAAAAAGTTTTTGCATGAGATCTATCACAAGTTCACATCCAAGGACATCTAAGTGTTATGACTTCTGAAAAACGAGAACACTAGAATCAAATATAAACTGAACTTCCAAAGACAAGAAAACAGTGTGCCACTTTCTCTACTTCGGTGTTTACGGAATCAAAGCTGCTGCCTGTCCTCCAGCATCCCAGCCATGCCATGACATTTCACTGCCCTCCCATTTCAAAGTCTGGCATTAGCTTTTAAGGACTTCATCACAGCCAGAGAATCTCCTTTCACCCAAGTCACTTCTCCCCCAGCACAATCAATTTCTTGTTTAGTTTAGCTCAGATGGAATAAGCTAAGAAACCTACAGCTTCCCTACTTAAAATTCAGGTCTCGCAACATATGTTACCAAAATTATGGCGTAAACTATTGTTCAAAAAGAGCTCTTAGGGAGCATAAAGACCACCTCATTTGATATCAGGTATTGGGTCCCAAGGGAATATTTCCTTCCTGTAAGAGGAAATGAACCGTTATACAAACACAACATTTCACTGGCTTAGAAGGAGTGTGACAAATGATTCCAGCCTAGGAACAAGGAAAAATCCTGTTCCACCCTTCTATAAAATACCATAGGAGGAGGGCACACATCACTTACATGCTGTAAGTAACAATCCAGAAGCTTCAGAAGGAAGCTTCAGAAGAAAGACACTTCAGAAGGAGCCTAAAGCCTTATGATTAGGTTGCCTACAGGGCTTATGCTTCCAGATAGCAATGCTCAGTGAACACTCAAATCTCTGTACGAGACTCGTTATCCTATCCTTATTTTAACAATCGCAGAGGTGCTTCTCTCCTCCTGTTAAAAAACACAAAGCATGCACACATGGACAGACACTTATTTCCTGGGTAATTTAAAATTAGTAAGCACAGAAAGGACAGAAAGAGGGAAAAATCCATAAAACCAACCAAACAACCCCAAAACACGTAGTTCACATATATAATTTCCCAAGGGTTTCCAAAATGTCTGTTACACTCTACACATCAAGAGTCTGTACTACAGAAATTACTTGTTTCTGCTGCTGGCTCTTTTTTAGGGCCTCAAGCCTCCTCTGTTTAAGGCGTTCCAATTCATCTTCGTCCATTTGGTCCAGCTTCTGTATTTCAGCATCCAGATGTTCTTCCACAACCTTGGTTGACTGAAGTATTTCATTCTCCAGAACTTTTTGAAGGATATCAACAGAGGTATCAGCAGCCATCTTTAGCTGGAAAGTGATCTCTTCAGAGCTGTGGAAACAGTGAAACAAGGAATTAACATTTACACAAACACTTAATTAGTGTCACACTTTAAAGTCTGATCTCTCTTTGCTTGCAGTGCACACCACAGACAAAATGCTGTGCTATTTGAAGACAAGAGTAGACAGCAGATAGTTCTTTACTGCAACCCACTTTGGAGAACACTTTCATGATGAACACAGATGGCAAAGATACAAGTCAAGTCCTATTCTCTCAGCCCCAAGGGCAGCTACTGAAAGTGCACAGGAACCTGAAACTGTTTGTCAATATAAAGAAGAGAAATTCACCAGTTCCCAAAGGATGCTCATCCTGAGCCAGATGTACCTACTTTAACAAATATTCTAAAACAAGAAGATTCAGTTGGAAAGCTCCAGGTTGCTGGGAGGAAGTAGAAGATGCCTTAGAACAAGTTAAAGCAATGCTCAGTATGTAAGTTTGTGCAAGTAGTTTATATGCAATTACTTTAAGCCCCTAAGGCACATTAACATATTTAAATCTGAATTAACACTCCTTAGCTACAAGAAAGACAAGGTGCTCAACAGCAAATGCTCTAGGCCAATACACCGCTTTAATTAGTGCCAGAAAATTAGTATTGCAAGCAGCACCCTATGGCAGCCAGCAAGGGGATTTCAAAGCCACTACCTAATTGCTGTGTGAAGAAACACAGCCAAAATAATTTTCTGTAAAGTTCTCCCTGCCCAAACACATCAAAAGACACAAAACACTAACCAGGGTGCATGAAGAGCTGTGACAACACAATCGACTGTTCTCCCCAATAAACTTACACTGCAGAAAATTATCAGTGTAGTGATTGACAGTTTTGAAACAGTGACAGTGCACAATCACCCTACTCAGACTCTCAACCTGCTGACCACGGATCTGACGTGCTGAATTTGGGTTCCAAGCTACTCTTGGCTGTGTTTCAAAGCAGGCGAACTGCCAGCGTCACTGGCTCTGTGAACACCTTGCGTACACAGGCAGGAGAAACATTTTAAGTAACGACGGGAAAAGTAGCAACATCACGGCAGCATTCCAGGCGTACTGCAGCACCAGCAGGGCCCAGCCTGCTGCCACACGTGTCACTGACACACTCACTCTGACCCGCGGCACCCTGCTCTACCTCCCTCTTCCCAAAGCTGCTAACCCCAAAGTCTGTTTCCTCTCCCCCTTTCTTGTGTTTCCAGGGGGAATATGAACCTTGCCGGCGAAGATCAGAGGCCAGCAGGTCTCCAGGCGACGGAGAGACCCTGGTCAGCTGGAGCAAACAGAAGCTCGTCCTCTAAGCAAATAGGAAGGAAAACAGAACCAACCCCCACCAATCCCCACTGCAATCCGAGGTCTCCCGGCTCTCAAATCGCGGAACCCCGGGTGCCAAAAGGCTTTTCCTACGGAGCTGGGAGCCTCGGCACCACCGGCGGGCACGCGGTTCCGCCGGGAAGGGGCGCCGGGGTCCCGGCCGAGGGGGGACGGCACACGGCGGGGGCACTGCGCAGGCGCCGCGCGCCTCTCTCCCCAGAGCCGCTACACACAACGCCACAAACAATTCACCCACCCAGCTCGGGACGGGCTTTCCAGGGGCGCCGCGCCGCCCGCCCTGCCCCGGGCTCGGTGCTGGTGATGCCACCGCCCG
>VZRQ01007361.1:1446194-1542093 GCA_013397975.1 Machaerirhynchus nigripectus
GCCCGGCTCGGCCTGGCCGTAGGTGTGTTTGTCCATGAAGGGGCAGGCAGCTCGGTTTCCAGCTGAAAAATAGCTGCTTACTGCAATTGAAGTGATTCAAATGTGGGTTTCTTAATTATTTTTTATCTCTTACTGGGCGTTAATGCTATACATCGTGCTGTGACACTCATATCTACATGTTTCGTGTGCTTGTTTAATAGATGCAGATGGTGGATATTTTAGTGGTTGGAGGTTAAGAGAGTCGCTTCTGTCGTTATGTTCATGTCGTCGTGGACAATGCCCCATCTGTGAACTTTTTTGTCTGTAAGAGTTTCCTTTAAAGGCAGCTGTAATAACCATATGGAATGCTGACCGCGTGACATTGTGTATATATACACTAGCAGGAGAGAATGTATTTTTACTTATCGCTATAAAGTATTAATACAATCAGTTTAGAGAGTGTTTTTAGTTTTTAATGGTGACAGGTAGTGAAATGAAAAGTGATGTCTTGAAACATGTATGAACTGGAAACTACAACCTTTTTTCCTTGAGCCATTAAGTGTTTCTCGTCTGGAAGTTCTCCCCATAACAGCTGTTTCACAAAGTCCTATTTCATTTCTAAGCACTTGTTAGTACTTAGGCCTGTATTGAAGCTTACTTAAGACTGATACTCTGTATCAGGTTAGGTTATAAACTGTTTCAGTTTCTCCGGTCCTTTCTGGGTAAAGAATGTTTTCTCAATGAGGCATTTTCCTCATCTGACTGTTTTTCCTGATGCCTATTGCCATGCTATGTGTGTCGCTTTTTAGTGTCTGGTGTTATCAGCTTGTTTCACGGGCTATATTTCACGGGAATATTTTGGGAGAAGCTCTGGCAAGGAGGTGAGTTGAGTGTGACTTCAGAAAGAAAAAGGAAGGGTTGGATGTTTGTGCTCTAAAGGAAAGAAGACCTAGTGCTCGTCTTTGTGCGAACATGCCAGATGCGTGGAAAAGCCTTTGGGTACTGAAACTCTGCTTCTTGGGGCCGTTTCAGGGCTAGGGGGTGGTGTGCAGGGAACACTTTGAGAGTCTTGGTGTCTGCTGGATACTTTGTTCTCTCTGTGTATCTCTGCACATATTTCTCTGTGTAAATTACTGAGCACAGGCCTCTCTAGGGTACTACACACAAAATGTCGTTTGTGTCTAAAAATGGAAATATACCGTAAGGGAAAGGTCAAGAATTTCTTGTTAGAATAGTTGAAGTCTTGAGAGCCTAATGATTATTACCTCACATTTAAATGAAAAAAAAAGAAAGAACAACAATGCTGTTACAGTAGTTGTGCTCCCTGTTGCCAAGTCCTAAGGTCAGTGGTTTCATCCTGGTGGTGGTGGTGAGCTGCTGCAGGGAGCTGTCAGCATCAGGTGTCCTTCACCAGGAGCGTGTGATTGCTCATGGTTGTGGTTTCATCTTCCTCTCTCTAGGATACACTTGAGATCATTTTTATATGTTTGCTAATGTGACTTTGCTCTTCACTGATTATTCCATGAAGCTCTGTGGTTAGCTACCTCTGCTGGGTAGCTCCACAGTACATCCAAATAAGTGAAAGGGACTGTGTATTAAATACTATTTCTTTCTTGTTTGTTACCCATAAAACCAACTTTGTTCAGGTCTGCATTTCTTTTAGCCAGCGTCTCTCAAGTTGTGGGGTGTCCTGTGCCGAGTCTGTAGAAGCCATCTCTGTTTATCCCATGCCTGTGCTCCTCTGTGTCCTGTTTCTTCCCTTCTCAAGGCCACTGCTCCCACACCAGGCCTGTATTTCTCTGCACTACATTGTTGTTGTGGAGTTGTGAATATTTCTTTCTGTGCAGTGACTGTCACTGATTCTGTATGAAACTGTGGTTGCGGCATGCCCAGGTAAACAAAAGTAGAATCAATTAGGCATAGGCACCTGGTTAATTAGAGAAATTGCTGTCACAGCTAAATCAAGGAACAGTGTCAGGTAGGTCAGAAGTTCAGCCAAAGTAAGCCTTGACAGGCTTTAGTCCTGAGGTCTTGCAAATGCGGTACCAAGCTTAGGAATTGCTCCTAGCGGCGACAGTACTGTGACAGGGCTACACAGTTGTATGGCAGTGAGAGGGATGATGTGGAAGAAGAATGCAAACAGGTATGTGTTTGAGAAAGGAGGACAGGATGGTTAGACTGGGTGTGTTTTATAGCAGGGAGTTTGAGGGATGGAAGTGAGGATAGACCTGGAAGTCCAGTGGTGTTTTGGAATTGGAGTTACCTGCAGAGGTAACTTTTGTTTTTTGCTTTTTCTGGTGGTCTTGGTTCTAGGCGACTTGTGAATGTCAAGTTCTCCTGAGAGAGAGGATGCACTGCATGTTTGCATTTGTGGCTTGAATTTGGAGTTCCAAAATCCCCTATCAGTCTCTCTTCCATTTCCGGTAAAGTGAGAGAGGAATGGCACTGTGTAATCAAAGGCTTCCAGTTGGATCTGCTTGCTGCATCTTCAGTTCTGTGCCATATAGTGGTGTGCTATTCATTTCCTCTTTTTCCTCTCTTCTTTCCCAACAGCTACGTTACAGGTACAATCCCTTATATCCTTTTTGGCTGCAGCTCCCAAAGCATGTGGCAGCTCATGGGCACAACTTGCAGTGCAGAGGAGGCATGTGGGAAGATGCAGGTGGTTATGTTTGTGCTGTGAATATTTGTTTGAGAATTGATGTGTTGACAGGAAGGAGATTTTCTGCTTGACACACTGAGACAAATTATGTAAGGTACAACTAATCTTTACTCTGCTTTTCTCCCCTCATCCCCCATCCATTCTGTAGTGGAGTTTCCTCCTGCCCTGTTTCCACTGAGTATGGTAGTGGTCATACCGATGGGTATTAGTGTATGTCTGGAAAGTGTGCTGGGAAATGAGGGTGAGGATGAATTTTGTCCCTATGTACTTATACCCTGTTTCTGTAACAAGACCCTGCGTGAGATGATAGCTGTGGTGTGCAGGAAAAGAATGAAAATGCAAGACTGTAGCCTGTTATGAATACAGATTGCTTCCCGAACACTACAAACCTGTTCATACTATGCCAGTATCTCTGTTATGCTGCTCTGGAACTCTGTAAGTGAGTCTTGCTGCTTGATTGCTGTGCATCTGCCAGTGAAGAACATACTTATCTAGAATGGTCAGACACATGGTCACTTTGTGGTGTGTTAGGTGCTTGGTAAAGGTGGAGAATGCCTTGGGTCAAAGTAGCTCCTAAACCATAGGGAAGTTGCTTTAATTGTTTCCTCTTTGGAATTTTTGCATTTATGGTGATCACTCATTTTCCAGTGAAACTTCATAGCAAATATTTCAATAAGAGTAGGTGTTCTGATGTATAGTCTCTCTCCTTCTGGGAGTAGCGTTATGCTTTGGTTCTTGGATATGGTTGTAACAGGAGAAGGTACGTCAAGGTTCTATTCTACTTTCTTTGGAATTTAGTTAGGATGCTTTTTTTTTTAATGTGTGTGAAGAAAGGCTATTATGAACTACAGAACTCTGCTTTGATTCTGAGCCTCAAGTTGCTGCTGTAGATTTCCTAGTGAGTGTGCTGTGTACTCTGTTACAGATTATTGCTTGCCTACAATATGGATCTTTCCCTTTGATGGTGTTAGCTTTTAATGTGTTTTTCCTCTTCTCCCAGGTTTGTCATCTTCCTTTTCTCTTAATAATTTTCCTTAGCTTCCAGCAGGTAGTATTTAGGTGTGTTTATTCTTCTGCCCTTTAATAATGTGACCTGTTGCCTAGGCATTCCACTCTGATCATTCATGCTTATTGCTTTAGAAGTTACAGGTGCTGCTGTGATTTTGCAGCCAAGAGTGAATACTGCTGCTAAAATAAGACTTAGAGTGCTTTTACTGATGCTGTGTATTGCTTTCTGTTCTACAAATTTTTAATCCCTGGTATTGTCTACTAGTCAGTCTGTTTTGTTCCTTTTCTATTAGGGTGTTAAGTAAAATTTTCTCAATTTTGTGTAGGGGACTTCTGTGAAGGCTAGAACATAGTTAAGAAACATTCTGTACACCAGTGTCATTGTAAGTTATCTGCTTCTCAGAAATATTTCCACAAGCAAAGCTTTCTGCAGCTCCATCAAGGAGAACAGCCTATAAACCTTTGAAATCCTTGTTTTGCCAGTCTTATCTGGAAGATGGAAGGTTTTGTACTGGAAGATGGAAGGTTTTGTACTGGAAGATGGAAGGTTTTGTACTGAAAGATGGAGTAAAATAATGCAAAACAAGCTCGCCATGACAGAAATTTATTGTCCTGTTCTATGCAAATGTATATTTCAGTTTCTCCCAAACCTGTGATTTTTAACTCAGGTATTTAATATTTTTAAGAAAACTATACATACTTGTTGGATTTTAAAGCAAAGCATCATTGTAAAAAGTCTATAACGATCTTGAAATATTTGTGGTAAGGGCAGCGTAAACCAAAAAAACAGTGCACTACACTAAGGAGATTGTAAGAATCAGCTTTTCTTGTGGAAATCTATTCTTTTCGTTATCTTCATGAAGGCATCTAAATCTCCTGTGTAACTACTGTTTATGAAAAGTATGAAAATAGTACACTGCAAGCCGTCAGGAATTGCAGAATCTGTTGTTTCTGAAGTCTTCTGGAAAGCCTTGCTCAGAATAGAGGTATATGGCAAGTTGAACTTTGCTGTTGTTGTTGACACTTATAACATCAAGCCAGACAAGCTCTACAAACCTTTGTTGGTTTTAATTGCATTCGTGCTGTCATGTTTTTCTGACTCTGTGCATCACTGTACATTTAGTCTGTGCTGTTCATCACTTAGATGCTGCCAAGGAGTGAAGGTTACAGTTCTGGACACAGTGTCCAATTTACTAACTCTTAATGCTTGCATAACATTCCTTTTCCTTTTCCCTCTGACTTGTCCACAAATATAGTCCCCTAAGACTGGTAGAGGAATTAATTTTTCTGCACACAAAGGATGTGTGCACATAATTCAGTCATTAAACTTGGCTGAAAAAGTGCAACACAATCTAGTGGGTGTTCTGGCCTGAAAGCCATTGGTGCCTTACAGAAGTCTTTTTATGATCCTGGTGTTTGCAGCACTGATGACCTATTCTTCCTGTGTGTCAGTTTGGGTTTTCTTTTTTTTTTTTTTTGTTTTGTTTTGTTACAATAGTTCTGAAGTGTTAAACATGAATCTGAATCTTAACACTGAAATATGTTTCTTTAAATACATGCTGTAAGATGAAGTATTGGTTTTAATTATAGTTAATGTAGGTGGGTATCGTTTGCTCTTCAGGATTACAGGCAATGTAAAGTGTAGTTGTGATGTGGTGTTTTTGTGATATGTATCGATTTTATACAGTGAGATGTATAGGATGTGGAAGTTGTGAAACACTGAACTTGGTGGTAGTTTCTGTTATCTTTGCACTTTTTCTTAAACAAAAAAAACCCCAAAAGAACTTGTTCAGGGAAGACTGAATGCTAGTTTTTTACTTAGTGTTTCATATTCCATGCTTTCTGTCATCTTATTCTCTTGAGATGTAAATACATAAACTGAACCTTGAAGAGCTGCTTTATTCCAGAGAGCCGTGTTGCCAGCTGCTAGCCACAACAGAAGCTTTTTATCTTGAAGTTTTGCTATGTCTTTGTTTAAATGGGAATTTTAGGTTGTGCGGTTGTGGTGTGGTTTTGGTTTTTTTTTCCTTTGGTGATGTTTTTTTCTTCTTCTTTTCTGGTTGATTTTTTTAAAATTAATCTGGGTTATATAAAGGAGACTTCTTATTTTTCTAGAATCTGTTTGGGTTAAAGATGTAGTTCTCTTATTTTTTTTTGAGAAGGTTTTGCTTAGCTGATAGTTATGCCACTCTTTTTCCCCAGCCAAACTTGAAAGAGAAGGTGTGACTCTTTAATATTAATAATGGAATCATTGTCTTGGGAACCTGAATGAAAAGCAATTACCCTTTTAGTCAGATTTTACTTCCTTGCTCTCTCATGTAATTAGGTAGCTTCACCAGCTTCCTTCATCTATGAAAAATCACAAAGGTGTAGTTTCAAAAAAAACCTCATGAAACTCAATGCAGTTGAGCTGTTGAACATTTCAAACCCGTGGTGTTACTCTCGCTGTCCCCAGCTGCCAGCTGTACCTGCTTCCATTATGGTGCATTCAGTGTTTATGGGCCCACAGTACAAATCAGGTGTGTGTTTTGATCTGCTGCCCAAAAAGGGTTCTCTGCAAGGACTTGTGGCCACAGGGTTGCCCAAGCTGATGAGAGGGGAAAGTGTGGCTGGGAGTGGGCAAGGAAGTCAATTCTCCCCTCCCCTACACCATAGTTTGAGGAAAAGTCAAGAGGAGGGTGCCCTATTTCTGGGGTTCTGATTTTTATTTTTATTCTTTAAGCACTCTCAGTAGCAGTGGTGGGTTGCATCGCTGGTGCTCATGTGGACACTCCTTCACTTTCTGGGCTGAGGAAGGAGCACAGTTCATTCTTTCCTGAATTTCAAACTGTCTCAGTCATAAGTAAGTTCAATGTTCTCAGTGGAGGAAAAAACAACAAAAAAGGAAGCTTGTAGTCTTGATGTACTTTGATAGGCCAAAATGAGAAAAAGGCCAGGGTTTTGTTTTCATGTTTTGAATAGCCTTGCTGAGCCAGCAGATGCCTGCATTTTTCATTTCATAACCCACTTAAAGAACAAGTTGGTGATGCGGGGTTTTGAAAAACTTACTTCCAAAGTAGCTTGTGTTTTGGCACAGTTTAAACCAGTTGCTCTAGAAGAACTTAAGGTGGCATTCTGTCTTTCAAACAATCTTAATACTACAGGTGAAAACAACTACAAGTATGTCATTCAGCACAGGTAACTTGCTGGTTTTGGATAATCTTATATTTAGAAATGCATCCTTATTACTGGCCTTACAGCTCACATATGTAGAGAATGGGTAAGGTGCTCTAGGGAAATAATGACAAAGATCTGTCTAAAAGTATTAGTTTTACTTGGTCTAAAACTACTGCAAAACCAAACAGATGGTTCAGCTTCTCTTCAGTCTTTTTGAAGGTCAAGGACTTCTTTTTTTTCCTTAAGCAAAAGAAACTGACTTAATGACAGCGATATTCCTTTGAGGGTGGTTAGAGGAGCCAGTGTCATGTACCTGATGAAATATCTCCAAGGTTGCATCAGCAAAAATGAGTCTTCTGATTATGCAGGAATGTGGGCAGTGAGTTCACAGCAGTGATGCAACTTTCTTGCTGTGTCAACGTGCTGACTCTTCTGCCCCTTGCACATCAAAGTTTGGTTTCTTTATTTCCGTCTGTTTTTAATTGTACAGTGTTTTCTTATGTTTCAACTTCACCTTTATAGGACGGCTTAAAACCATGCCTAAGTAAAAGATTTTTAGCATGATTTGAGTTAGCATGTTGACTGTAAGATGAAGGCAAGCATAAGTAATCATGTTTGTGTTGCTCAGTGCAATGGATCAAAAAGTGCTTGTAATCTTTTAGTCTGTGTGTACACTTTAGTTTTGGTTTCAGCAGGACGGTGTTATCCTGTCGACTTTGTTTGCAAAGCTGGAAGTTGGATTGCCAGTAGTTTAGGGCTTGTCTCATTTTAAGCTGAATTCTTCCATTTAATTTCTGCAGTTTCATTTACCTAATTTCAGTAGAGTCAAATTGATTTGAATGAGGGCAACTCAGCTCCTTTGTATAATCCTATTGCTCTACTCTTTCAGTTCATGAATGGATTAGTAGTTTTTCTTTGCCCTTTATCTCACTGCTGCCTAGTCAGGATGCCATCTCTGTCACGTGTAGCTGCACGGTGCCTGTTTAGAATGAAGTTTTGCCTCAGTGTTTGGGAATATGTGTTGTAGGTACTGTAATAAGTGTATTGGAAGACCTAAATGTGTGTGGTCTTAAGAAAGCATAGGAGGGAAACATGCATATTTGCTCGTGGTCTTGCTAATATAATGAGTTCGTCTGTTATTAGAGAGTCTGTGAAATACTGTTGGTCAGTTGGCTTTCCTTCACTAGAACAGGCATGGAAATCTGGAGGAGCTTGTTTGGCAAGGAAGGGCAATTATGCATTTTAGCTGCAGAAGTTCACTGAGCAAAGAAGAATGATGAAAGCTTATTAACTCTTATTTCAATAGCTGTACTACTGTCTGCATTTGGCTTTGTTTTCCTGGGCAATGCCGAGGAAGTCTTTCAAATTTCCATGCCTAGATTTGTGTGTTATGGAGGTTATATTGCAGGCGGTCCTCAGTATGGCTGGTTCACGCTATGAAAATCCCTTAATGATGACTATGTTAACTATGTCAGTACTTGAAGTAAGTTTTTAACCTTCCATGGAAAAGAGAAGTGATAAATAGTTAAGGTGTACTTGTAACTGTTCTGACATACTTTATTATGGAGCATTGATATTTTTTGTGTTATTTGACAATTGTAAGTTTAAATCTTGATTTGGAGCATGACCGCTTCTGTTCTGGTGAGTGGTGCACTGATGAACGCCTCTAATATTGTAGACTGAAAGAAATGGTGGAAGTTCAAAGTTTAAAAATACATCTTGCTAATTGTGATCAAGTGTTAGAAACTGTGAACTTCATTACGTGAGGGGGTTTTTTTAAGCAAAATGGGAAAGCATGCCTGTAAAAGACTAAAGTAAACCCTAGAATGTGGAAGCTTGGATTAACATAAATTTCAGCATCTGTAAATCAGAGTGTGTGTTAGGGTCAACTCTGGTCTCCAGATGGCTTCCACAGAGAATTTCTAGGTTCTGGCTGTTGCAGGCCATTGCATCAGAAAAAGAACTTGATCCAAAACCGTGCTTGTTTCTCATGTTTAAAAAAGCCAAACACCGCCTCAAATAAAATAAGCCCAACACCTGAAGGTGTTTTTAGTATTTTTTTGGCAGATGCGATATAATAGCTGAGGGGTTGGTTGGTTTGTTTTTAAACTGTGTTTCTAGTCTTAAATACTGTTTCCTTTCTGTAATAGCAAGAGAAACACAGCAGAGGTTTTTTTTTTTCTACAGACTGTGTATCTGTCAGTCACAAGGTTTTTTTCACTTTTCTGACTCAATAGCTTGCAACTGTGTGGGATCTTATAAATAGCAGAGCTATTGGATGTCTTTGTGCATCTGACTGAGCAGCGGTAGGTGACAGCTCTTTTATTTCTTAGCTGTTTTAATCTTCACACTGAAAGAAATGTCATACTTTCTCTTATAGGCAGGATTTGGAATTGTAGCTTTATTTGTGTTGATCTTGTTTAACATGTAACATGAGCAATTTAGGTTGTGTTTTGGGTATCACTTTCTGTTAGCCTGATTTTATGCTTTGTTTGCATGAGAGATGTTACTGAACATCCTTTGTTACCCATGTCTGTCTTAAAAATCTCCAAACACTTACTTTGAATGGTCTAGGTATATTTGATCCTGGTTTGGTACAGAATGTTGTGTTAACACAGTATTTAATTTGTGACTCAGTGAATATTCAGGAATCTATCTTTAAGTGGTTTTTCCCATGCAATACAGGTTTTCATTAGTCTATGCAGACAACTTGTACTGAAACACTTTTGGGCAACAGTTGATTTTTTAAATGTAATTTCTAGGGTATTAAGGTAAATATTTTTTCGATGTAAAGTATGTAAATGTTTCTATGTGCTATTTTAAAGGTTTACATTATTGTAATCCTGCTTAAATAGCAAAAGGCAGTGAAATTGTGTAGGGGAAATGTTGAGCACTTTTTCTTTTTGATTAGTGATGTAATTCTAAGGAAAAATTGCTTTGTTTGATATCTGAAATGTAGTGATCTCTGTGTATCTGTTATTGATTACTGCATGTTCCTTTAATTAATGTGACTTGTCTTTCCCCACTGCAGAGTTTTGCCCTATCTTAGGCACAGGCCTTCATGGAAAAATGTCTGCAGCCATTTTTCTGAAAACTGCTTGCTTAGGTTTGAGTGAAGTACACACACCTAATTCCTGCTGTAATTTATTGCATTGAAGTGCTGTTTTAGCATATATCAAAATATCAAAACTCTTCTCTCTAGCAGCAAAAATAGAGGCTGGTATCAAAGTACGTGAATAACAGAGGTGGCTTAGGCTTCACCTGCTAAACAAAGACAAAGGAAAATCAGGGAAGTAACTCCTCAGCAGTGTAGTAGCACTTTGTTTTCATTTTAACTTTCCAGATCTCCTTGAGCCTCTTGTGTTGGGTAAATGTGGGGTTATTTTTTAGTGCAAAGCATTATGAGCTTGAATGGTCTAAGGTAGTGAGGCTGGGAAATCTGTTTATAAAGTCTTCATGCAAAAGCAGTTTAAGGTCAAAATTGAAAACTACTTGAGCATTCTGGTCCTTTCAGATTCCTGTATCAGGCTCTCTTGGGGTTGGACCCTAGTAAAGGCTGAATGGAGACCTTCTGGAGATCTTGGAGAAGGAGGTTCCTGAAAGAATGTTTGGGTTTCTGAAATGTGTGTTGGGGAACTGTGTGAAAACCTTTACAGGGAAAAGCTCCATGGTGTATCTAACAAAGCCCATAGGAAAGAGGCTTTCCTGTTATGTATCTAAGTGTAGTGGGTTCCTTATAAGAAGGAATAAGATCTCCCAGGACTAGGGGGAGCACCTTCTTAATCTTCTTTTCAACTTTCTTATGAAATCCTCATAGAATATTATCAGAGTTTTAAAAGGTAAGGAAATTCAAGGTCAGTATGGGAATAAACTTGTAGTACTGGAAGCCAGTGTTTGAATTCCTTGACTGTCCAATAATATCCTTGCTTGTCAGTTCTTACAAACTATAGCTGTATATATAAAGTGCGTGCAGCCTTAATTTTACTTTTTACTTCATTGAGGCTCAAATATTTGAAACTTGCTCTGTCACTTCTTAGTAAACGGAAGTGTAGTGGAAAATATAGAGGGGGTTTTTTCTTGTTTGTTTGTTTTTTGTTTTTGTTTTTTTGGTTTTTTTTGTCAGAAACCATTGACTATTTTTTCAGAAACTAAGCAGTGGAAGCCACGTTTGGAAAGGTTTTTGTGTGGATGCCACAGTTGTGACAGCTGGACAGTCTTTTATTAGAATTCCTAAGCTGTTCTTGCTGGTAGGTGTTAAAGGTAAATGTCTGTCAAATAGGTTTTTTCTGTGATTGAGTTTTTTTTTTCCCCTAAAGAAGTTTTCTTCTTCAAAGTTCAGTTGAAGTGAGTTGATTTAACAGCAAATAAACCCTTACCCCCCTAAAGCCTGTGCCCTGGAAAACTTGAGGTACCACAGATATCTTTGCTTGTAGCAAAAACCACGTGTTTTATGTTTGGACATAACTTTCTGCTGAACTGCATTGTGGAAAGTCAGCCTTGATAATATCCATGTAAAATATGAGCTGTTTAAAGGCCTGTGCTTTAGTATCTGAACAACCACATGGTTAAGATCCTGTAGTAATGGGAACTTGGAAGAAGTAGTAGTAGAGCATGTATTTTGGTGTTTTCAAACTATTTCAAGTTTGGATATGACTCAGTCTCCTACATTAACTCCTAGAGGAAAAGGAGGTAAGGAAGTGTGCTTAATAAACTTGATATTCAGCAATTAATGCAAAAACAAGTTTGAGGGCCTCTATATAGGCCTAGATACAGTGTAGTTAGCCTGACATTAGGGCTTTAATTCTAGGCGTAGAAGTGAATGGCATTTTTATTTCAGCTGTTACCCCTGGTATTCAGCCAGTTAAACTGCTTATAAAAACGGCTCTTAAATTGCTGAAACATCAAACCATCTTAGGATGAGAATGGCCAAAATGTGTATTTTCTCTTGGGGGAGGTGAGAATTACTGTAGAGATCTTGCATTTACTATTTGAGAGATACGTTTCTTTTGACAAATGTATTAAAAATCTAGTCAGCACACAAGGGAGTGTTAGGTGTATTTTAGGCGTGTTTTTTCTTCTCTTGACTAGAAGTATCTCTGGCAATGCAGATGCTGTTCAGTGAGGTACTTTGTTGTGCTGTGTTTTATTTGGCTTGTTCAGTCTACCTAGAAGAAAATACAAGATCTTAAAAATACAAGTAATCAATCTTGGCCTTTAAATAAATGAAGTACTTTGTTGCTTAGTTGTGCTGTTGTCACATACAGACAGTGTTTGGTTACTTGCATATTCCCAATATGTGGGATAAAATGTTTGGGAGTGTCAGCATTCACTTGCAAAAGAATCCAGCCCTTTCCTTTTTGCAAAGAGAACTGCAACTAAGACTTACTGAATTTTAAAATATGTAGCTGAATAATTAAATATTTGGTTTTCTTTTTTAAGACTCAGCTTCTGGGTTTATAAATAGGCAAGACTGAAGCTCTGGTAGTTTAGATTTGCTGATATCTTGAAAGTCCTGAATCTGGAAGAAATTTATTTCCCTTGTTTTCTGGATATAGTTTTGGGTATTTGGTGGGTCAGCCTGTGGCTGACTTGTCCTGAGCGGGTGCTAATAAATGAGACAGTGAAATTGTAAAACAACAGGATTCTGCCTGGGTATCTAAGAGGGATTTAAATGAAATATTAACAGCTTGTTGATTAAATGGGTTTTGAAACTGCAAGTTGTGATAAAAGTAGCATCAGACCAGTTTTGATTTGAGTACTGAAGCTCTAAGTGTGAAGCACAGAATAAGTAAGTCTCCTGTCTTACAATTGTACTGTGAGTGTGACTAGGTGGTAAAATGGACAAAAACTTCTTTTGGCGTTCCTAAGACCTCAGAGAGGTAATGCTAAGGCAAGTGGTACAAATGATTGCTTGCCAACTACACTGGTATTTTTTATGATCTGCTTTAAAGTCTGGCTTGGGGCTGAACTCTGTTCATTTGTGTGACTTCTTTCCTTGAAAGATAATAAAATTTTCAGTCTGATGGCAAAGCATAGGCGAGTTTTACTGTGAGTTGGAAGCTGTAAAGACCTTCCACTTTTTGCTACATAAAAATACAGTCGTTTTTTGTTTGCAAAAGAGTGTTTGAAGGAGCAGATAAATATCTCTCAGTAGGATTCCCTGGCTGTGATTTGCAAAATTTCTTCTATCTGTGCTTCATTTTTACACTTTGATTGTGGTGGCTGCTTTTCTATCGATGACACCTGTGATTTGAAGGGCCAAACAACTTATCTTTTGGAGGAACAAAGTCAAACAGTCTAGTTACATTCTTCCAAAAATTTACATCAAATTGCACAGCTAGACTTTTTAAGTTGGTGTTGCAAGAACTGAATGTGTTTTATTGTTCCACCTCCCTTCAAGCAGATGACATGAAGGTTTTTTCCTTTGCTTCCTACTGAGCGGAATAAGGTAACAGGTCATAATCGTTTGTTAAACCTGGGGTGTTTTTTCCTGCATTGCATATGTTCTGTGATTGATTTTGCATTTTGAAACTTTTATTTGTTTTAATCAGATGGCTTCTACTTATGTAAACTTAACGTTTGAACTAGTGATAACCCTGCTTTCCTTCTTCATTCTAGTGCAAAAGATGATATTGATATTGATGCCCTTGCTGCAGAAATAGAAGGTGCAGGAGCTGCAAAGGATCAGGAGCCTCAGAAATCCAAAGGCAAAAAGAAAAAAGAGAAGAAGAAACAAGATTTTGAGTAAGTTTGGGGTTTTTTCTGCCTGCCTGATCTTATTCCATTATCCAAAAACTTAGTTACTTAAGTGCCCTAACTTCTTTCTTATTCTAGTGAAGATGATATCCTGAAGGAGCTGGAGGAACTGTCAATAGAGGCGCAAGGAGGGAAAGTTGACAGGGAACAACCTTCTACAGGAAAGGTGAACGCTGAGAGGGAGGTGGGCTTTTTAATAGGAAATAGTTAAAATGTGAGACACTTCTGTCCCAGAGAACTTCTAGTGTTGCAGTGTAGTTGGAGATCCTATGTTAAACATGTAGCTAGCATGTTTTTTAAATTACATTTGATCATATTTTCGTAGTAAAGTGAATCATGAAAAAAGCCATAACTTCATACTAAAAATTATTCAAAGCCAATCAGAATAAATCTTAATTGTGGGCTGAAGTATGGTACTCTCTGCAGGAACAGTTATTGCTTTCAAACTTTGTCTTCAATAAGAGAGGTTTTTCATGTTGTATCTCAATGCTACTTCTTAGCTCATGATGGCAAATAATTTTTCATGGCTGATTACTGAATTGTTTAATTACCAGGTTGAAAATGACAATGAAGAAAGTTTATCAAAACAAGATAAAAAAAGGAAAGGAAAGAGTAAAAAAGCCAATCTGGAAAATGACTATGACAGCGAGGAAGTGGAAGATAAAGATAAAAAATCTAAAAAAACTCAGAAAGCAAAACAAGACATTCTTTCTGGGAGTGATGATGATGATCATGAGACACAGCTTAAGAAAAGCAAAGGGAAAACTCAGAAGTCAAATAAAAAACATGATTTGTCAGAAGAAGATGAAACTAACATTAAGAAAAGCAAAGAGCGTGGGGGAGGAGTGTCTACAGGCGAGAGTGGTGATGAATCAGATGAGGTCTCCCAGTCTAGAAAACGGCAAAAGAAAAACCAAAAGCCAAAGTCTGCTCCTGCTGCTGAAAGTGGGGATGATGAAGAAGAACCTTCATTCAAATTAAAAACAGCAGCTCAGAAGAAGGCAGAAAAAAAAGAACGTGAAAGAAAAAAACGTGAAGAAGAAAAAGCCAAACTGAGGAAGCAGAAAGAGAAGGAAGAACTAGAAGGTGGTAAAGAACCAGCAAAGCCAAAGGAATCTCTAAAAAAAGCTGAAGAGAAGGCTTCTCCTGAAGTTACAGCAATCCCTGGCCCTGGGGAAAAAGGAGAGACTCCTGCAGGAACAGAAGGTTTGTAACATGGTTTCTTAAACTGTAATTTAAATACTGTAGTTTTTGTAAGGCCAGAGAGGTGCCAGGCAGTGAGGATAGTTTGTTGGTTTATTTTGAATTGTGAATACTGAATATTTGGTAGCCTTGTCTGCCTCTCTCTGTTGGCTCACAGGTGGCTGTGTTTTCTGGCCTGTGGTCTGTTGAGGTACATGGGAAAACAAGCCAGGTGGTGAATTCTCATTACAGTATACGATTACAGTTCTGTATAGCAAGAGTACTTTTTCGCTTCCCTGTTACTCTGGTACTTTAAGACTTCAGGCCATGACTTAAGAGGCAGTTTTATTGTTTTCATTATGAAATGTTTATGTAGAAGCTAGTGAAAATATTCCTCATTTGATGTTATTTATCATATTTGTAACATAAATTTGAAACATAAATTGTACTTAGAGTATCTTTGAAATTTCTGGGATCTTTGAATGTATGCCTCTTCTTTCTGTAGCTGATGACAATGAGGGGGACAAAAAGAAAAAAGACAAGAAAAAAAAGAAAGGTGAGAAAGAGGAAAAAGAGAAAGAGAAGAAGAAGGGTCCCAGTAAAGCCACAGTTAAAGCCATGCAAGAAGCCTTGGCTAAAATGAAAGAGGAGGAGGAAAGGGCAAAAAGAGAGGAGGAAGAACGCATAAGACGACTGGAGGAACTTGAAGCAAAACGCAAAGAAGAGGTACTGTATATCTCACTCCGAGGATAAAATAAGAGAGAGAGTAACCTTAATCTGTCTGCTTGCTGGTGCAGTTGGTGAATTAATCCTGTTTCTCATAAAAAGAATATACTTGGGCAGCTTTGGTGGAAAGCATGCTTTAGAGTTTCTGCATGTTTCTTTTTCTAGGAACGATTAGAGCAAGAGAGGAAAGAAAGAAAGAAACAGAAGGAAAAAGAGAGGAAGGAGCGTTTGAAGAAGGAGGGAAAGCTTTTAACAAAAGCTCAACGAGAAGCCAGAGCCAGAGCGGAGGCTACTCTTAAACTACTTCAAGCTCAGGGTAAGCAGTAAAGTTTAATAATCATTAAAACCAAGCCAAAACAAAAAACTCAACAAACTTCTTATCTGTTATTGCTCTGTGTTTACTTTTTTCTCCTCTTTGGAGCTAGGGGGCAAGTACTGAGTGATTCCATGTAAAGGTGCTCTGTTGTCAAGGAAGGCAGTGTGTGCCCTTCCTTCCCCTTTTTTTTTGAAGTAGGTTTAAGTGTATGTATTTTCACCTTACCCTTGAGATATATAACTTTTTAATACTGTCTACTTTCAGTGTAAAGATGTTAGTTGTGGAACTTAGGAAAAAGCACTTAAAGAAGTGGTATAGTACAAAGGCCAGGAAAAGCAGATAGCCTGTGCTGAAGGTCTTTTAAGACCAGTGATCTGGATCTTGTTGCATTAATTCACGTGCTTAATTAGGCAAGTGCATTGTTTTGCTTCAAAAACGGTGGGGGAAGTCCATGAGGAAGAGATGTTTTTCTCTGGCATTTGCGGGAGTATGTAAGAGCTTTTCTAGTTTTCTGTGAAATATAATCTGTCTCCATTACAATGAAGCAAATTTGTCCAATCTACTGTAAGTAAAATGTCCTAAATTGTTCTTGGTAACTGGTTTGTGACTAAAAAAAGAAAGTAATTTGTGAGTGTTGAGTGTCTTTGTATTTGTAGAGTACACTATCTGACACTTTACTGGTAGCTGGATGTATAAATGTAGGAATCTCTGTAGCTAGTAAAATGATGGGAGCTTTTAAACATACACAAAGGCTATTTCTCCTCAGTTGTTGCTGTATCTATTAGAATCTTTCTATTTATGTGCCCCTACAACTGGATTTTTGTTAAATCTGCAATATAAATCACTCAATACATGAAAAAATTTCGAATGTGCAGTAGTAACTAAGTTTTTAATTTGTCTTTGCACGAAACTTCTCGTTTTGATTGAATCCCTTCATATGTTACAGCACCCACTGCCTGGTCAGGCAAAGATGAAGCTGGTAAATTGAACCTGGCATTATTTTAATACCTGAAACCATCAGTGTTGTAAAATAAAAAAACAAACAAACAAAAAACAAACAAAAAAAACCCCAACCCAAAACTTGACCCCCCAAGCAAACAAAACAGACAAAAACCCACGAACCTCCCAGCATGGAGCAAAGGGAAAATGCTATCTGCTGAACAACCTTAAGCATTTAAGAAGAGTTGTGACTCTGAACTACTCCAAATTGTCTGAAATTAGGACCACTGGCAGACAGGTTTTAAGTGAGGTTTTGCATAGCAGACCTTAAATCGATAAACCTGAGGTGTATGTGTTCATGACATTTTATGTAGGTCTGTGATAACTTCACCTGCAGCTGTAGAATCAGATTTGATTTATTTTATATTTTTTGTTTCATTGCCATCCCCTTCTTCCAGTTATCTGACTTCTTTTTGAGAGCAGTCTGGAGTGTCAGAAGACCTATACTTCACTCAAGTTTTCTAGTTTTTGAATTCAGACTTTTAAAAAAGATAAAATATGCATCGAACCTACTTTCTACTCTTCCTTCCTCCATCTTCCAATTTTGCAAAACTTGTTCTTATTTAAACTTAAGCTTATGTTTATTAATTACCTGGTTTTTCTTTCTGACAATTTTTTTTTGTTTTGCAGGTGTTGAAGTGCCATCCAAAGACTCTGTGCCAAAGAAGAGGCCAATATATGAAGACAAAAAGAGAAAGAAGCAGCAGCAGCCAGAAAATAAAGAAGGTGTAGTTTGCGTATAGGGAGACTAAATGGATTAGTCACATTTCTGGAAGTATTTCTGAAATAAGTCAGCTAATCTTAAGCTAACTGCACTTCAAGGTGCCTCTGGGGTTTTTTTGATATCCCTGCCCTTACATCCAAGTGCAGTTGCATTAGGATCCTAAAGTTGTTTTGAAGGCTGCTCTCTTAATCCTTTGTTTTACAGTCTACTTGACTGTTATTTTTTCCTAACCTGGATAGTGTCTTTATATTTTCTAAACGTTGGAGATGTACAGGGTATAAAGGCCTTTTACAAATGTGACATTGAATGCTTTGTGTGCATATGTTGGTCAAAGACAAAGTAGTTTAAGTAATAATGACCTATGATTAAGTCCGTGTTTGTCCCAGGATGAAAAGGGATTGATCCTAGTTTTAGTAATTTTAAATTGGAGACATTTTGATCATTTGTGTTCTTGTATATAAAAACAGATTTCAGCTCCTGGGTGCAGGTTGTTCAAAGTAGTTCAAAGAGCTTGCATTTTTGAAATGTTAGAATTTATTGCACTGGTTAGATGTAGGTTGAACATGTCAGTTTTTACTTTTGTGGTTCATGACTTTTGTCTGGGGGAATTACTGTGGCTCTTCTCAAGACTAATCCTTAGTTTAAACATTCTAGATGTATTTCTTAGCTATTTTTTCTTCCTTTTTTTTTTTAATTTGACATTAGTTATGTGCCTGCTTATCATTTATGGAGTGTGTGTAAAGAACTGAAAATGGTGCTTCTCTGAACTGTATTGGTGATTTTTTTTCTTTTCTTTTTTAGTTTATGTGGGTAATGGAACAGTGGGGGAAGTAGGGGTAGTTCATTTGTATTACTTCATTTTACCTTGTCTTTTAAAGAAAGTGAGGAGTTTTTATTGACAATAACTGACCTATTTTATAAATCTATTTGACTGCTTAGGAAGCCAAATGTTTTCCAGATTAGCTGGAGTGGAGCTTTATATCTGAGTAAGTCAGTTTGTACTTTGAAAGTATGTAGCAACCAACTTCCTGTCTTGCAATTTCAGAAAGCGTGGAGGTAACTTCCCCAGCTGAAGATGCTGTTGAACAGGAAACACCAGTGAAAGAAGAGACTCCTCTTCCAGTAGAGCCAGGTTGGTAGTAATGCTAATAAGTTTCAAACACTTAAGCCTGTGTGTCAGTGCTGCATGATAGTTATCATACCTTGTTGGATGGGGCTAAATGGCCATCCTTTCCTGAGGTAGTTGCCTTTTTTTTTTCCGTTCTCAAAGGAAGAATTGCTGAAATTTTATGGAGTAAAAGCATGAAGCCTCAAAATGAGTGTATAAAGGTCTCTCATTCTGGGTGAACTCCAGCGTTGAATTGGCTTAGTCAGTTATCTCCAATAAGCACATTCCATGCCTTGTTCGCGCCCCTGACTTTTCATTTGCTTTTACAAGTCTGTTTTGTCAACAGTTGGGTGGAGGTAGGGAGGAAATATTCTGCTTCTAGTATTGGTAGTGCAATATTCACAGTGATTGTATCCTTTATTCCAAATGTGTTGCTTTTGCTAGTACTGAATGCAGAGGATATGTGTTAGCTTGTGAAACTGAGTCATCAGCAAGTGGTTATTGCCCTCATTTTTGCCTACACATGGTAGGCAAAATTTTTTTGTCAAAATCATATTGTACGGGACTTCTTCCTCAGCAAGGAGAGTGTTTCAATTTTTACTCTTATTCTTAAGTCAGGCAAATACTGACAAAATGTGCAGCTTTTGAAAACAAAGCTGAATGTGTCCTGTGATTCTAGCTTGACTTATCTCATGATTGGCATTCCATTGCCCTAAGAGAAGGGCTCACTGGCAGAATGTTAGTTCCTAGCTAATATTCTAGCAGTGTGGAACTCAGTCTTCATTTCAGAGAGCTGAAATTTATGACACGTGCTGCAGCAAATATATATTGTGTAATGCTTCTTTTGGAGAGGGTTGCGAGTTTGCATTTTTCCATTTGGCCCTTACTAAGAGCTGCAGTCTCTTCATAAATCTTACTGAATTTCTGCTGAGTTTTATGCTTCTAGAATCCATGGTATAATTGTTTTAAGGCACCTGGTGTTCTTTTTATAGGAAATTTGTATTTTCTCACTGGTTAAATTTCTACTGTAACTCGTATTCTTGTTTCTCTGTCACTTTGTTACACATGGTGACTGTTGATTGGGCAACTCCGTGCAAGGATCGTGATTGTGGTAGAGGTTTGTGGCAGGCATTATGCAGGCACTGGCATGATATGCCAACAGGAACTAGATTAGTAGGTTTTCTGTGTCTTTCACAAAAGTTTGTCTAGACAAAGATGCTAGCACTACATGATTTTTGTAGAGAGATTTGGAGATTGTTTCTTAAGCATGCAGCATCTTCTTTTTATGGAATGTGGAGCTAATTCAATAGAATTATGGTAACAGCAAACTTATAAATTGCAGTTGTCAGTATGTCAAAAGAAGGGGCATATAAAAAAGTTGTGTTGCTGGACTGACTGTTTTTTTAACTTCAGTTCTGGGTTTCTTAGTTTCAGAAGAAAAGGAGGAAGAAGATGAAACAGAAGATGCAGGTCTGGATGACTGGGAAGCTATGGTTAGTGATGAAGATGGAGAGAAAGGTGGGCATATAAATACCAAATGTACAATTTTTCTGGTTAAGAGGCTTTGGGCTGAGTTTTCTTTTTCTATAGAAAACAATCTTCTACTGAGATTTTTTTCTCTGCTCTGTTAGATAAATTGTGAGGTAAGTTTGATGATAAATAGATGTAAGAACCTCCTCTCAAAAGCAGAGCTTTCAGAAGCCACGCAAATACTGCTTAAGATAACCCTTTGGAAATACTCTTATGTGCAGTTACTATCTAAAATACATGGGTTGTAAATTTTTGTCCTTTTTTATGGGAGTAAAAATCCTCTTCTCTAATATGTGCTTAAACCAGCTCTGGGAGTTTAGGGAAACCTTTTACGTGGTATTGTATTTCTCTAGTAACTGTTCCAAAGCTATAGTATTTTTATTACATGAATCTGGCAACATCTAGGAGAGTATCCCTGACAGAAGTTTTCAAAGAAGTTGGGGACTAAAATGGTGTGAAGGTTAAGTGTGTATGTGTTTGTGCATGTGTTATACTAAGTTCTCTTCTACAAGGAAAGGCTGAGGGAATTGGGATTGTTCAGCCTGGAACAGAGAAGGCTTTGGGGTGACCTAATTGTGGCCTTCCAGTACCTGAAGGGAGCCTGCAGGAAAGATGGAGAGAAACTATTTACAAGAGCATATAGTGACAGGACAAGGGGAAATTGATTCAAACTGAGAGTGGGTTTAGTTTAGATGCTAGGAAGAGGTTCTTTACTGTGAGGGTGGTGAGGCACTGAAACAGGTTGCCCAGAGAAGCTGTGGATGCCCCATCCCTGGAAGTGTTCCAGGCCAGGTTGGATGGGGCTTGAGCAACCTGGTCTAGGGGAAGGTGTCCCTGCCCTTGGCAGGGGGGTTGTAACTAGTTGGTCTTTGAAGTCCCTTTCAGCCCAAACCATCCTGTGATTCTATGATATGCTTTGGGAGGCAGGTTTGGAAGAAAGGAAAGAATTGCCAGAACATCAATATTCCTGTGCATATGTGCCAAAGGCCATATTCTGTCTGTGCTCAACAACAGTGTTTATGGGGAACTTACAATTGTGCAAGAGTGCAGGGATAACTTCTCAGATATTTTCTTCCAGTGGTGGAGAAAAGTGTATTTCTGTGAGCCGTCCTGAAGAGGAGTTTGTTACTGGACTTAGTGCATCCATAGTGTCTTCATTGTTTCTTATGCTCAATGACTATTTATTCATCAAGTACTTTTTACTTGCTCAGGCCTATACTTCTGACACCTGTGCTTTCAAGTGTAATGCTTGATATACAGATAGAGCAGAATGGATTTCATTCCAGCACAGGTGTGTTCCTCTGGTGCTTTTGAGTTCTAAGGGCTGCTCACCTTCTTGAGTGTTTGTTTTAGTCTCATACTACTGTCCTGGAGAGGACATAGCACTTCTTACTGCTTGGCTTTGAAGGCTCTGCCAATGGGATCCAGAAAAAGAACCTTCCTGGGAATTAGATTTAGTTATTACTAAGCTGATGGACTATGAGAGTAGCAAGGAAAAGTAACTGATCTCTAAGAGCAGTGAGCCTGCCAGCAGTGCTGTAAGGAGGAGAATCCATGGTTTTGAAGTGATCATCAGCTTGCCTCTTACGATTTTACAGTTGATTATAAATGGGAAGCTTTCAAAAAAAGAAAATTACTTTTTGATAATTCTTTTTGTTTGCTTATTGAAGTATTCCTATGAAAAATATTAATCTTCTCTGAACAATCTAAGAAAACCTGAGGAAGAGACTTTTTTTATAGGCGCAAAAGAGACAGTTTGTTCTGATCTGCTTAAAAGTGCATTCCTGATCAGTAGTGTACAGAATCCATATAGTAATGATCTAGAGTATTTTGGCTTTATTAAAAAGGTGTTGGTGCATTATTCCTTTATGAAATGCACATGACTTTAAAGGATATCTGAATGTTTGAGAATAATGTTAAATATTAATATGCTGTGATAATATCGTTCTTCACCCCACACCAAACTTGCTTTGCTTCTGGATTTGAAACACAAGCCAGCAACTCTGAACGTGAAACACTTTATTTTTAACTTTGGAAGTTGAAAAATGGTCTTGACAAGCACTCACTGTAGAACCTACTCTCAGTCTTCATTCTTCTCTAGTAGTCTCTTTTTCTTCTTGGTGCCATCTCCCCCACAAGTGTGAACTTAATAGAGAATTTTTACTTTAGATTCTTTTTTTTTTTAGCAGAGAGCAAACCTGTCCATATTGAAGTCAAAGAACAAAATGAAGTGGATGAGGAAGAGGAGGAGGATGATGATGAGGAGGAAGAGGAAGAAGAGAGTGAAGAATCTGAAGATAGTGAAGGCAGTGAAGATGAGGATGAAAAGACTTCAGATGAGAGAGAGGCAGACTCCCAAGCTATTGGAAAACAATCTATGGAAAAAAAGCCCAGCAAGGAAATTAGCTCTGATTCTGAGTATGACTCTGATGATGAACGCACTAAGGAGGAGCGTGCTTATGACAAAGCTAAGCGGAGAATTGAGGTATTAAGATACACATGGATTCTTGTGTTGTATAACAAACAGATTCATTTTCAGTTAATTTTGTCAAATTTGTCAAAATGGTGGCTGTGTCAGGGCTAATATTTAAGCAGGTTCATAAATTGTGCTAATTAAGAAAAAAATTGCTTTTGTCTGAAGATAAAGTATTTGTTTTTAGGTAACTTGACCACAAAGATGGCAATTTCAGTATTTTTCCCCTCCATCTCTATATCCCTCCTGGAGAAAGAGGCTTTTATCCTTTACAGATAGATATTTTCAAGTTTTAAAAGATGTGTCTAAACTGTTCAGTGCTTTCATGGCTGCTAATGTTCTTGGTTTCCTCACCCAAGGTGCTTGTTCAGAATGCACCATCTGCAAAGCTACTCTTAGTGGATATAACAACTTAGCCTACTAGACTGTAACCAGAGCCAACCAAACAAAAATTTAACTGTTAGTTGAAAATTTCTGATTTACATGAAGAGGGATGACAGACCTTAAATTGCCTTGAAAGTTTTAAGTCCCACAGTTAACTCTGTATTTTTATGTATGTAATCAAGTCAAGAGGTGAGCTGTGGTTTTTGAGGTATACTTACCAATTTTTATGTGTCTTACGTAGAAACGACGAGCTGAAAACAGCAAAAATATGAACACTGAAAAGCTCAGAGCACCAGTTATCTGTGTCCTGGGGCATGTAGACACAGGCAAGACAAAAATTTTAGATAAGGTAAGCTGTGGAGTGTGAAAGCACTGCCTGTGCCTCTTGTTTATGCATGTAGTTTTTTGGTTGAAGACAGAAAGAATTAGAGTGTGCTCAGACATAACTTTAATCTCTTACATGTACGTATTTCTGGTCTTTTTTTGTCTTTAGCTCCGCCACACTCATGTGCAAGACAGTGAAGCTGGTGGTATCACTCAGCAGATTGGTGCAACTAATGTTCCTCTTGAAGCTATTAATGAGCAAACCAAGATGGTGAAAAATGTAAGTTACAACACTTCAACAACTACATCTTAAAAAATATGAAAAGTAGATTAATAAAGGCCTTGTGAGATTTCCTGATACGGACAGATGTGCTTTCCCCCCTCTCTAATTTTGGGATTGATTGTTTTTTAATTCCTATCATTCCCCCACCAAAGGGGAGGTTGTCTCATTTTTCGTACATTTGTTAATTTCAGTTAATGCATTGCTGTTTCTTATGCGTATATGTACATAGACTGCTTACTTGTCAGTACTTTGATTGTAAATCGAGACTCTTGAAACCTTAAGACTCTTGAAACCTCTTGAGTATATTTTCTGTTAAAAACTTACCCTTTGCTGTATGTGCTGAAATTTGGCTGATTGTTGGGTGATGAATTTTATCGTGTTACAGAAACAGTAACTGTTCTGTATTGTTTGTTTTGGATATTATATCCTATTTTGCTTGCAGAAGCAGCTGGCTGAAAAGCCTTGGTGTTGTAATGGCTTTTTCCAAGATTTTGCTCAACTTACTAAATATGTAAAGTTAGGGGGGAGGAGAAGCTCATCAAGAGAGGGGTGGTACCATCTCACTACCCTGAAATGTTTTTTTCCTCTGTAGGCTGCCTTGTCTTACAGATTTTAACTTAGCTTATGGTCTGTTGATACCTGGAAGAATGTGCTGCATCATTTCTTTATTGCTGAAATGACTCATGACTGATTTAGTTTACAGAGAATGCTGGCCTTAAAATATGTATCTGGATTTTTGAAGTGCAGACTGTCAGCAGTGTTGCCAGCTCTTATTTTGTTTTTTTTCTTCTTGTGTAATCTCTGCAAGATGGCTAATATTTTGAAATGTTAGTTTGACAGAGAGAACATAAAAATTCCAGGCATGCTGATAATCGACACTCCAGGACATGAGTCTTTCAGGTAATGGTTTCTCACAATGTTGTATTTCTCAGAACTGATGGCTAAAGCATCTGGAGATATTTTTAGCAAAGTGTGAGGTCTTTGCTTAATTCATTGTGTTAGCTCTCACTTGAAAAAGTCCAACAAAACCACCTTAAAGTAGAGGAATTAAGTGGATTTGCTTCATTTGCAGGTGCTTTTTATATCTGGTTAATTGCTGGCCTTTTATAGCTGATTAATTTTCTGTCTTCGTGCCAATTGAGCCATGAATATCTGAAAAAGCATGTAAATAAATAGTTAGTGTAAGAGGAAAGATGGAAGCAGGAAGCTAGCTGGAGGAAAAAAGGTGAGGATTTCAGGTGACCTAAGTACTCTGCTATGAAAAATTAAAACTTTTGTCCTAGTCTCTCATTCAGTGTCCCAGTTAAAGTAACTGAGTTTGTAAGACTGGAAGTTACTAATTGCACAAGTCATCTGAGTCTTAGCAGAGATCAAATGCTCTCTAGGAACACCAGTGGCATGCAGGCAAGCCACTAAATCAGCTTTTAAGGTTAAAACATGATATGCATAACTAAACTCACTGAGGTGAGATCTTGGGTGAAACCTCAAAACAGAAGGATTAAGACTTTGATGTGACATTTTCCAGTATAAACCTTTGTCAGCATTGAAGTGCTTTGTTGTGGGGCCCTTGGTAATGTTCAGATCAGTACCTTGGCATCGTACCTCTTACAGCTCTCCATCTTCTAGCCAGGTTTTGTTTGGCAGCAAAGATGTGATAGTCTGTTTACATTGTATTGTATAAAATTGTGATAGTCTTAGTGTTTATGTAGTAGATAAAAAAGGTCTTGTTCAGGTTTTACTCTCCTGCATTCTACTTTAACTGTCGCAATTGTTGCTCGGAAAATGATCAAAACATATCTTACATTTAAAAGCTATATAATAATATAAAAACTTTTGGGAGAATAGTAGTTTCTTAGTTTTGCTTACACATTCTTTAATGTATTTTGTTAAATGAAAATTACAAAGTCATTTGAATGGTTTACATTTTTGAGGGGAAATAACTAATTGATGAGCTTTAGCTTTTTGTCAGTGTAAGTTTGACATTGTACTTGGTGTTTTTATAAAGGTTCTGTTGCTAAATGGCTGATTTTTTTTTTTCTGTCTTTTAATGTCACAGCAATCTAAGAAATAGAGGGAGCTCACTTTGTGATATTGCTATACTTGTAGTTGACATCATGCATGGTTTGGAGCCACAGACAATTGAATCAATAAATCTGTTGAAATCAAAGAAATGCCCCTTTATAGTAGCTCTCAACAAGGTAAGATAGATTTTTAGTCTAATAGTGTATTTCTCCATTCTAATAGTCTGTTTGGCTTTTGAGAATTGTCTGTTTTCTTCCTTGAACTGGAATTGTTTTGTGTGAAGTCTGAAGGGGTGGTTTTTGGGTCCCGTGTGTTGCATTTTTTTGTGTCCTTGATACCACAATGGCTCTACAGGAGCTTTGTGGAACAATCAGTTGTTCTTGGTGTCCTTACTGGTAAGTTTTGTTGCCTTATGTAACTTTTGTATATGATTCACGCTTCTGGAAGTTGTATTTCAATTGTGGGGGTTTTTTTCCTGTGTGCCTGCTTATATAGATTTGTGTGCATTTTCTGATAAAATTTCAACACAAGCTTCGCATTGACAAGTCCTACTTCATTTTAGCCACAGATACTGGTTAGTTTGACTTTAAGACAAGCTGACTTTAAGCCTATGGAGCAGTAATGTTGATCACTGGTGGGAAGCGTTTTGGGCTTTGCAATGTTAGATGGAAAATTAGCCATTTACTTTCAGCCCTGTTTTTAGAAATCCTGTACATGAGAAATTATGCTGCCTGTTTGCGATGACTCGAGGATATAATATAATATATAAAAATATATTTATATGGAAATTACTCATGTCCAATGATTTTGGAAGCCATCTGACATGCTGACAGAGAGCTGTCAGAAGGATATTTGTTTGCAGTGTAAAAATTGCAGTATACTTCAAAAAATGAAAGGAGCGTTAAGATTGAAGGTGGTTGGAACTGAGGAGGCCATTATCTCCTTGCCAAAACCAGCTACTCTTTGAAAGAACCCAAACAACCTCTGGGATGGAGAGGTGTCCAGGCCTTATGGCAGAGTGGTAGAGAGTTATGTCTTGGTCAGACCTGAAGACCCAACTGTCTTTCATTGCTATCAAAGGCCTACAGTGAGCCTGAAATTAAATAGCTAAGAGCTCTTGCATTTTAACTTCTAGTTGTATTATTTGACCAGGTTATAATCCATTTTCTTAAGATGTAGTTTTGATTTGTACAGCAAGTAGTTTTTTGGGCTAAGTCTTTCCTGCTCTGGCAGCTGTCTTGGGGAAGTGTTTCTGAAATACAGTTGTGTCTTTTGAACAGCCCCACTGTGGTCCCTCCTCTGTTGCAACATGGGAAAGGGTCCATATTTACCAGTAAATTTTAAAAGTTCTTTGTAAAGGTAATGTAGTCTCTTTTCAGGAAAAACCACAAACACCTCTGTGGTTTTGGGGTTTTTTTGTGTGTATGTGAATTTATAAACAGGTCTCTTCTGAATGTTTTATTTTAACTTTGATGTAATATATGCATATAAACTTCCACACGAACCTAGATTACTATAGCTTGAACTTTTAAAATCTGAAGTAATATTGTTATCCTGTAACACTGCCTGACACAAACAGAGCTAAATATAGCAGCTAAAGCAAATAAAAACAATTTAGTTTGATTACTGGGTATTTCTCACCGATGATGTGACATAAGCATAAAGACACCCTTAGTAAGCTGCATAAGATGACATACTGATGTATTTTCAAGATTGATAGGTTATATGACTGGAAAAAAAGTCCAGATACAGATGTAGCTGTCACCTTAAAGAAGCAGAAAAAAAATACGAAGGATGAATTTGAAGAACGTGCAAAAGCTATCATAGTGGAATTTGCAAAGCAGGTACGTTGGAATAGTCAAGGTTCTTTGCTTAAGAAAAATGATAGTAAAGGGGGGTGGGTGAGTGGTGTGGTTTGTTTTGGGTTTATGGGTGGTTTTTGTTTTGTTTTTTCCACTTTCCTCAAAACTAATTGGAATATCAAGAAAACTGTTGCATCTCTTCTGGCACATTGGGTTTAACCTCTCATAAACCAAGCTTCGTTGTTTTTACATTTTACATAATTTTAACTGCTCCATCCTTAGTGCTGGTTTGGAGAAAAATAGCTAATTGTGCATGGTCAGTGGAGTTATGAATAGCAGATGAGGTTTTCTGTCACTGTTCTTTTTCTCTTTGGGAACAGCCTGAAAGAATCCCATCTGTCTCTTTTTCTCTTGGATGCTGGCAGGCTATGAATCACATCAGTTCTGGGAACTTCCTCTGTTGGTGACATACAATGCTGTCTAGAAGCTAGATGGGGTAACTAGCTTTGTAGAGTTATCCCACACTGCTTCCAAGTGTGGATTGAGGCTTCATGGTCCATAACATGCTGTCAATAACAGTGTTGGTTTTTTAAATCAGGATTTAAAAAATGCAGTGGTATTTGACTGGGGTTGAATGGTACTGTTAATAGTGATGCATATATGTGCTTTTCCCTGTGTAAGTATTAATCCTGATTCCAGGGCTTGAATGCTGCCTTGTTTTATGAGAATAAGGATCCCCGCACTTTTGTTTCTCTTGTACCTACCTCCGCTCACACAGGGGATGGCATGGGAAGTCTGATAGCTCTTCTTGTTGAGCTCACACAAACCATGCTGACCAAGAGACTGGCTGAGTGTCAGGAGCTGAGAGCTCAAGTCATGGAGGTAATACAGCAACTCTTCCTTGAAATTCATATAGAAGTTTCTCCCTTCCCTGTATCCTTCCTTCTGGTAAAAAAATGTGTTTGAAGTGCTTAAATGGGAAGTAACTTTTTTCCCCTTTCATTCAGGTTAAAGCACTGCCAGGCATGGGCACTACCATAGATGTTATTCTGATTAATGGACGTCTGAGAGAAGGAGACACCATTATTGTTCCTGGGGTAGAAGGTCCTATTGTAACTCAGATTAGAGGTCTTCTGCTGCCTCCTCCTATGAAGGAGCTACGAGTTAAGGTATGGCAGCTGCTTACTGTACTGACATTTAGAACCAGGAAAAAAATAAATCAAGCTTTATAAAAAGAGAATGTTGTATAATGTGGTTGTATTAACAGTATCTAAAGGGGGCTTCAAGAGGAATGCAGGGCACATCTGGTGTCTTTTGTGAAAATGTATGTTCCTATTGGGTTGTCTGTTGTCACAGCAGTTGCAAAGGAAATGGTCAAGGAATTACCTTGGAGTGAGGACTAGGATGTGTATGCCTTAATAAAAGATTCAAGTATGTGGCTACATGTGAGAGGGAGATATCCATCTTAAATGGAAACTGGAGTGTCCTACTACAGTGACTTCTGAGTTAAAGTTATAGTATTACTAAAAGTGGTTTTTTAGTTAAAAAATTATATACACTTAGATTTGAGAAAAGTGAACATGAGTTTCTAGGGCTGGTTGGTGAGTGGCAGTGACCTCGACTTCGGCAGAATCTGCAGCCTCTTGGCGTTTTCAAGCGTTGTTGGAGGTTTTGCTGCCCTAGTCTTATTAGCCTGAGGAGAGACTCTGAATGTGAGATCCTTCCTGCGTGGCTTTCTCTGAAGTGAGGAGGAGACACAGAAACAGAAGGCTGTAAATAAATTAACACTTATATTAAGATTAATGCATGCAATTCAAAGATGATGAAAAGATCTGCTTTGATGTTTCCTGTTTAAAAGGGAAGGAATAAATATCTGCACAGATTTCTTTTCAAGGCAAAGAAAACCATACAGATAGCCTAGGTGAATGTAATAGGACAGGCAATAGGACAAATGTAATTTGGGAGCCTTGAGCTGGGGAAGTGGACCTAGGGTAGCTGTTCAGCTTTTTTGAGGCAGGCAGCGAGGATACATTTTGATTTGGCTTGCTCATGTGGAATTGTCCTCCTTGAAATAAGACCCAGATTTTGGGGTGGAGGGCTAAAGTTTAGAGGTTTGCAGGAACAAAGTGCTTACTGAGGAGGGAAGCTGCCTTGCGGTTTCAAGAAAAGGATGGGACATCTAAATGATGATGAATAAAAGGAATTAAGAAACAAACCGCAGTGGCCTTCCAACATCAATTTAAAGATCTTCAGGAATAACTATTTTTGTTATGTCTTAGAACCATGCCCTGAGTGTGAGATCTTTGAGGTTCCCCTGGATGAGGGGAGAACCTGAGAAATTGAACATGGAATTATGCACATGAGAAGGCTGGACGGTGTCCGGTGGGAGAGTGAGACAGCCCTTCCTGCACAGAGCCTTGGGCTGTGTGTCAGCAAAGCTTTAGTGTTTTTGTTAAGCTGCTGGCATCTTCCCATCACTTGCCTACGGGGCTGAATTTGTGGGGTTTTATTAGTGAGTAGCTGCCTATTGCTGCTTGGTCTTTTCTAGTGTATGTTCCTTTTTGGCCCTTCTCTTCTTTTAGAAGATTTTCCCGTGCCCTGCCCACCTTGGCAGGGGTGCAGGGGGTATCTGAAGGGAGAGGAGCACGAGGACTGAGACGTGCAAATGCAAAGCAGAGACAATCACTGATGAAAGCTGGGAGCTGCTGCACTTCACTGCTCCCCACCGTGTTCTTCAGCTGCTCGGCACTGTGTTGTGTTGCTGTGCACCAGCACACAAGTCTTTGCTAATGTGTATATTCTCTTTTTCAGAACCAGTATGAAAAGCACAAAGAGGTTGTTGCTGCTCAAGGTGTGAAGATTCTTGGGAAAGATTTGGAAAAAACCTTGGCTGGTTTGCCATTACTTGTAGCTCATAAAGAGGATGAAGTCCCAGTCCTCAAGGTGAGGTGGCTGATGTTGAAGTACGACACACTGAGGGTACCCTGAGCTCTCTGGTGATGCAACTCAAATGTTGAGAGCTCAGTTTGCAAATAACTGGGTTTTTTGGTTGTTTTAAAAACTGTTCCAGTAACATGTATTAGCTTTGTGCTCATGTGAATCTTTGGTGGTGTGCTGTTTTTAGTATGTTGACCATTAGTTTTTTCCCTTACATTTCACTCGGGTGTGTCTGCTGCTAGAATAAGGTTTGAACACAAGTATCATGGCATAGTTGGACTCTGCTAATTACTGATTTGGTATTTGTAATAATTTATGGGTATGTTCTAACCAAATTATATTAGGTACATATCTACTAGTGGAGTTCTGCAAACTCTCCTAATTGCAAAGCTAATTTAAGACTTTTGTAATAAATTTCTTTTGTAACTTACATGTTAAAAATGGCAGAGGAAAGGATATAGCTATCCTAAATCCAAAACTGCTTCATGTTTTCCAAAGGCAAGAAGTTAGTTTAGAAAGGAAACTCATAAGTTGCTGATTTACTTCTAATCATAGTCTTCCTTTAGTCTTCTGTCTACTTATTTGTGCCTCTGAAGGGAGGCCAAACTTTTGGGATGTCCAAACACAGACCTTGTTGCTGGGTACATATGAGTATTTATTTAAAGTGTACTACTGGTAGTGGATACATGATGGCTAAAAGTCAGTGGCAAAACCCATTCATCTGCCAGAGGAAGAGGCTAAGTGTTTGGGGTTAAAAGGCAGGGGCTCTGAAAAAATGTGGAGTTTTGACTTCTCTAAAAGCAACAAAATGGCTTTGCTGCTCTTGAATCCTGTTTTGTACCCAGGCCTAAAGAGTGTTCAGGATCCTTTCCAGCTTGTGGTTTTAGGTGTCAACTTTTGTCATTGATCCTCAGGCAGCCAAAGGCATTGCCACACAATGTGGGCCATGTGTTTGCGCAGCCTTGCCAGCAGAAACTTGCAGTGCTGGGGAAAGTGATGTGCAGTCTGTAGAGAAATGTTACCGGCTCTGAAAGTGGGCATCTGCCCAGTTTTATATGATCACCTTCCTGCAAAATCCTCAGGTCTAGTTCAGCTCAGGCTTTTCTAATGCCAGAAATAGTCATGAGTCTCGTGGGCTGTGTGTGACTTACACTGCAGGTCTGTCAGGTGGGACCTATCACCATGGCTGTCGCATATTTTCAGCAGCTCATAAACATGAAGATTTTGTACCCTGAGGCTTAAATAGAAAGAGAACTAAAACTTGCTTTTTTCTCTCCTTTATTTTTTTTAAGGATGAACTAATACATGAACTGAAGCAAACACTGAATGCAATCAAATTAGAAGAGAAAGGTGTTTATGTCCAGGCTTCTACTTTAGGCTCTTTAGAGGCATTACTTGAATTTCTTAAAACATCGGAAGTGCCAGTAAGTACTACTGTGCTTTATCTGATGCCATTGATTGTGTTTTAGTCAGTAACTGTTTCCTTTTGACTCAGAAAGATTAGTGACTCGATTTTTGTGGCTTTCTTCAACAGTATTCAGGAATTAATATAGGTCCTGTCCATAAAAAAGATGTTATGAAGGCATCAGTTATGTTGGAGCATGACCCACAGTGAGTACCTTTGCTTTACTCTGTTGGTAAATGTGCAGTGGTGTTGCGAAGGGCCAGCCGTAGCTCTGGGACTCCTTTGTGTTGGGTGAGCTGTTGGGCTCTCTGTTCCCTACAGGTACGCCGTCATTCTGGCCTTCGATGTGAGGATTGAACGTGACGCACAGGAGATGGCTGATAGCTTAGGAGTTCGTATTTTCAGTGCTGAAATAATTTATCACTTATTTGATGCCTTCACAAAATATAGACAAGACTACAAAAAACAGAAGCAAGAGGAATTCAAGTAAGTATGAGCAATTTTATTCTGGATGCTTTCCAAGTAAGTGTCTCTCTTATTTTAGTATAAACTAAGCTGTATTTAACTACTTGTTTCCTTATTATTACTTAGCATGTAGCATGTAGTTCTGATGGAAAGGGAGGAGAGGAGGAAGATGGTAGGACAATAAATTGATAGTTTTCAAGAATTCAATGCTCTGGTCTAATTGTTTAGATCTGGATTAGGCCTAGTAGGGTGAGAGCTGTGAAAGCTGTGCAGCAGATACAAGATTCAGCTAGAACTGTTGTGTAATTTGGAGTGTTTTTATTAAGGTTTGCTTTCTATACTTGGCTTCTCTTCCTAGTTTGTGACAGATGGGTTAGTCTTGCAGAGTTAAAAAAACAAAAATAAAGGGATTTGGATTCTATTGTTTCATATTCATGCAATTCCAGTGTAGAGGGCTTAATTCTGACTGCAGTAGCATGAATATGTAATCATTTAAGGATTTATAGGGACCCAAAATTAATTTTTGGAATCCTGTGTCATTGGGTGGTCTTCAGTAGAATAAGGACAGTCAAAATAAATGAAAATGTATTGTATTTCATTTCATATTGATCCCAACTTGAGTTTGTTTAACTCAGCATTTAAATGTATTCACTTGGCAAACAAAAATCTTGACGTTTTGGAGTTGAGGCAGCAATATTTCTATTCCTGTGTTCTTGTGAGACTCTAATTACACTGTAAAATTACTACTCCTTTGGTCTTGGTCTAAGTTGAGCGCTCAAGCCTGTCGAATTAAAATCCATGCCAGGCATGCATGATTATTGTTCCCTGTACTTCTTGAAGATCAGGTATTGACTAGAATCAGCAAGATTGGAAAAGAGGTTTTTTCCTGCTTCATTTTTCTCCAAGTAACACTCCTAGAATGAATGCCCAAGAAGTGTGGGAGAAGGCAGGACTTCAATGTTATGCTGGAACAGTGTATGTATCTTTCAAAGTGCCTTTTCTTGTCATCTTCCAGGCACATAGCAGTGTTTCCGTGCAAGTTGAAAATACTCCCTCAGTTCATTTTCAACTCTCGTGACCCAATAGTGATGGGTGTTGTGGTGGAGGCCGGCCAGGTGAAGCAGGGGACTCCCATGTGTGTACCTAGCAAAAATGTAAGTAAGGGCCTCTTCCCACTGCGTGTTTGATCCAGTTGGTCATTCCTGGGGTGATGCACCATGGAGTGCTTGCATGCCTTTCCTCAGTGCACAGATCTCTGGTAGGAGACGAGGTTCAGACTTGTAGATCAAGCCTTTCTTCTGATGCTCAAATATCTCACTGCTCTCTGCCAGAAGAGTTGAGCCCTGGAGTGGGGCACAGGAAGTGTGGCTGGAGGGCACCTGCCAGTCAACTGCCCTCCTTCCCCGCTGCCAGCTGTGTGCTGTGGTATTGAGTAACGGGCAAAATTGTCATGCCTGGCCCCTAAAGGAGGGAATAACCAACTCCTGACACTTTTAAGGGATAACCAATTGATATCCCAGGTGAGGTGTGGGAGGTTGGTGTCCCTGCCCTTTTCAGGAAGGAGCACTTGCTGTGCTCTATGTTTTGCTTGCCTGTGCTGAGGCAGCACGTTCTGTGCCGACAAACAGTTTAGAGAAGGGTGTGTGCACAGAGGTTTGGTGGATGTGTTACAGCTGCTTTCATTGTGTTACAGTTTGTTGAAATTGGAATAGTTACAAGTATTGAAATAAACCACAAACCAGTGGATGTTGCAAAGAAAGGCCAAGAAGTGTGTGTTAAAATAGAACCTATTCCTGGGGAATCGCCTAAAATGTATGGACGACATTTTGAAGCAACAGATATCCTCGTCAGCAAGGTAAGAGCAATCTGCATTTTTGGAGAGGGCTTAGGACAGAGTGGCAGCTTGCTTGAAGTGGAAATGTTGCATGAAGCCTGAAAGGCATAGGAGGAGCCTTCTGTCACAGACTGACATTCACTTGGGAGGGTGTGTGTGTGACATTGTGCAGCTGAGGGCTCTGGAGCTGTGGTTTGAGGTCTGTAGTGGTGCCCCTGCAGAGGCCCAAAGGAATGAGGGGCTGTGGCTGGAAAGACCTTGCAGCTCAGAGCGCCTGAGAGGGCAAAATGCCACACTTGCTATTTGCTGACTGTACACAGAGCTGGTGCTCAGCAGTCCCCCAGGGCATCACAGCCAGTGCTTGAAACTGCACAATAAATAGCACTCCTCCAGTTGCTCTAGTTATGGAGCACTGGGCTTGGATGAGGAGATGATCCCTTGCTCTATCTTTTGCTGTTGGAAGTAAAGCCACAGCTCTCCACCCTCCCAGCTGCTTTAGTCTCCATGTCATGGGACACCCCCTGCCACACATGTGCTGGGGGCATGTGCCCACAAATGGAGGGCGTGTAGGGCCTGGGATAGGGACAGGGTGGGGTTGCTGGTCCTGTGGGCCCTGGTGGAAGCAGGAGACATCGCCAGTTCTGGCCTTACTGCATAAGGTGTGGGATGGTCTGTCCAGCTGCAGCCCCTCAAGAGCAGATAAGGGACAGGGTGTGAGGAGAAATGAAGGGAAACGTGGGATGGGTCACACAGCTGATCAGTAGCAAACGTGGGCCTAGAATGAGTTTACCTGGTGTGCAGACTGCCCTTTCCTCAGAGTAACTGTTTCCAGTGTGCTGAAAGCTGCCTTTAATAGCTGTGTGTTTCTGATGCGTTTGTCTCGTGTGTTACAGATCAGCCGTCAGTCCATCGATGCTCTGAAGGACTGGTTCAGGGATGAGATGCAGAAGTCTGACTGGCAGCTTATAGTAGAACTGAAGAAAGTGTTTGAAATCATCTAGATAACTTTTACAGCAATGGGGAGGCAGGAATAAATGCACTCTTCCTGTTCTAAAAAAGTTACCAACAAAGTCCTATATTGAAGACAGTGTTGGATATGTGTTTGGGAGGAAAATATGTGGATAAAATGTTTTCCATGAGAAACCAAGAAATTTACACTGGTTTGACAGTGGTCAATTTACATGTTCCCATGGTTCCAATGTGCCTGTTCACTTCTCCTACTACCCCTCCTAATACTGGCTGCTGTTTTAAAGTTTGCCCTTCCCTCTCTTAGACCTTTCTTCCACCCTTTTTCCCTCCTTCTCTCCAAAATAAAATAAAATAAATTGAATTTTTATTACAGAACTAAAGCTCTTTCACTTTTATACTGATGAGAGCAGTACTGCAGTATTTGATTAACCAAGCTTCTGCAGACTTTGTGATTCTCGGACATTTTTGATGTAAGAAATACTTCTTTATTTATGCATACCTCTTTCCTTATTTTCCAACATTCTTCTGCTTTGTGCCTATAGAATTTTTTTTTAATAGAAAATTAGGCAATTGGGTATCTCTGTATTTGCTTTGTGTGAAACAATGTTGTAAAGCATAGCTGCCCACCTTCTACTGCTTGTACAGTTCATGGAAGTCAACCTGTAATCATTATAATGCAGAGCCACAAATAAAAGGAGATGGACATAGCAGCCCATTTGTTTTACAGTTTGCTTCAGTACTCACAATTTCACTTCATGGGCTGTGGCAGATGTGGAAAGGTCAGGCCAGGGCCCTCTTGCCTCTCTCTGCTTGGAAAAACGGTGGAGGCTGTTCCAGCAAAGGTGTTTCCTCCTCTGAATGCACTTCCTGTGTGCTCAAGGTGGTGATGTCAGCGTTCCTGAAACACGGGAGGGGCAGGCCAGGTGTTTAGCATGGCACAAGTCCCGGAGGAGGTCAGAGCTGGCATCTCTTCCCCAGCTGCTGCTCAGGGGTGTGAGCACCTGCACAGAGCTGCCGGCCAGGGAGCTGTGACTTTGGAGGCTGCATCACAGCTGTGGAGTCACCTGACAGCGTGGGACTGAACCAGCTCCAGCATGGATGTTTGTGAGGACCAGGAGTCAGTCTGTAATCCCAGCATTTTCCTACTCCCCCTTCCCCTCTGCCTCCCTGCCTGGGATGACAGCTTGATGTAGTCTTACTCAGGCTGTCTGTGGGTAACTCACAGTTCATGCTGACGGGAGCAAAACAAACACTCTTCAAAAGCACAAGCCGGAACAAAATCAAGGAGCGTTTATGCGGCAGAGATTTTTAGCATTTAAGATACTTACAAGAGTACAACATGCAACACGCAGTTTGATCAGACTTCTTCTGTCACTTGGATTACTTTTTTTGTTGGAAAATTCTGAATGTTATGATTGAGACTATGTGGACTCCATTACAAAGGAACATTTAATAACTCACCTCCTTTGCAAATGGAATTTAATTTTCTGGATTTTTGTTAGACTTTAAACTTGCCATTGAAAAGGACCTTTTCACTATGGTTGGTGTGTGGTGCAAATTCCCATCAGTGGGTGAACAGAATGATCAGAGGGAGGAGACTGCATTTAATTGTTAAAATTTTCTTTTGCAAACTATGCAATCATGAAAACTACACTAATAAAAAGTTCTTAAGAACACAGATGTCAAACAGTGTGGTCTTGATGTATTCTTCATTGTTTCCTCAAATGTGTAAGGATGTTCTTCCCATAGTAAAAACTGGGAAACAGATATGCTACTTTGGCAGGCTCCTGTTGCGGAACTTACAAAGAGCCTGACAGTTAGTTAATGCTGAGTCCCTTTAACGATACCACTTTTAAATCTGTCTGAGCACCACTTCCAAAGCCAGGGCTGTACCTGAAACCTGACTGGTGAAATACCTGCTTGAGTTTCAGCAGTACCTGCCTCGATGGGAGCAGTTGATGTGCTAGTTTTTCTAAACCATGGGGAAGAGTAAAAGGCAGCTTCAAAACCAGGAACTGAAGGGGCTCCGAAAGACCCAAACTAGAAACTAATGAAACTTAAAGAGATCTTGAATCAGGTAATGTCCATCCCTCTCTAGCCATGTATCTATGACTGGATGCAAGCAAATGAGCATCCTCAGGTGTTTATACGCATGGATCGGATTCCCCCAGCCTTCTCAAGGTCCCAGCTGTCTCAGCCCTCCTTGTGTTGTGGGAGAAGCTCCACTGCCTCAGGCACCATTGGGGCCTGTGTTGAGAGTGGCCCTGGATCTCTCTGGTACTGAGGGGCCCAGCACTGCAGGTGCCTCTCAATGCTGAGCAGAGGGAACAACCTCCTGCCTGGGGGTGATCTTCCTTGTGCAACCTGGCAGGGCGCCATCCCAGACCTTGCTGCAGAGCTGGCCCCTCCCTGGGAACAGAACCTGGCACCTCTTTGAGTTTCCCAGCACCTGCTGGGTCTCTGGAAGCAGCACCCCCCACTCACTCAACCCACCCTGGCATCAGCAAAGTGCTGAGGGTGCGCAGCGCCATCGTCCAGGTCCTTTACAAAGGTGATGAACAGGACTGGGCCTGGTACTGGCTCTGGGTACCCAGTGATGGGACAGTTTATTTTGAGTTTGTACCACTGGCCACCACACCCCAGGCCAGCCCGCCCAGGGAGTTTTCAATAAACCTCTCTCTCTCTGTCCGGCCTGTACTTCATCGGCTTCTCCCAGCGGATGATAAAGGAGATTAAAGGAAAAGCTTTACTGAAGTCAAAGGCAGTGACAGCTTTCCCTTCCCTCATCCGTCACTGGGCTGTAGAGGGCTGCCAGGTTGGTGTTTCTCCCCATGTCCAGTATGAGGAAGCCAAGACCACAACCTAAAGCTAAAACCTTGCAGCCAGTGCTGTAAGCTGTGCTGCAGCCAGGGATGTGACCCCATAGCTTTCTCTGCCCCAGATGTACTGTCAGCTGCAGCAGCTCCTGCCCTGTGCGAGGTGCTTCCAGCTAAGCTAGTGGTGCAAATCCTGCTCCAGGGTTAGCTCCAGTTTGCATTCCTGCTCTCAATGCTACGCCCAGCATTACGTGGGATACTTCTAACCTCCCCCATCACTTCTTCAGAAGAGGTTTTTCTAACCAACTTGGTTTTCATCAAGTGGTCTTCATTCTCTCCCAGGTATCTGCCTTGCTTCAACGTACTGGGCCAAGTACAACTGTGCAAGGCTGGTGCACGCCTGGAAAAAGCAGACTTGCCCGAAACATGAACTGTAGGGATGCAAGCACAGCCCCCGAGCAGGGACACAGTGATGGGACAGTTTATTTTGCTTCTGCTACTCCCTACAACCTAATTTGTTGTGCTGCATGAAGGAAATGCATGCCACAGGCTGGGGAGAACTGTGGTGTTTTACACGTGGCTCTATCTCGAGTAGGAGCAATGCAGAGGACGGGTGCAGGCCTGAACACTGCTCCATGCTGGCTGCTCCCCCCTCCTTTACCGTGCTACTTGAGGGTGACTTGCTTTCCTCCAGAAGCACAGCTCCAAAGGCAACAGGACACTCAGGCTTCCGCTGACACTCTGTGTGCTTCGGGCCACCCTGGCTTGAATCTTTGAAGGATGAAACTGAAAATGAACTAATATTCTTCCCTCTGCTTAAAATCTGCAATAAAGTTAGTGAAGAAGAAACAGAAAGTGGCCAGGTACCTGTACAGCAGCCTCCTCCATGTGTTGAGGCACTGCCACTGTGTAAAACTTTGTGAAATGAATCAAAGCTGCAGCTTTAGTAAAAGGGGTTCACGATATTCAAACTGAAGCATCACAAAATAGAATCAGTACAAAAATATACATACAGTTCTTTATTAAACAACTGTAAACACTTCACTGTAAAAATCCATAAAACTTTATAAACAAACATTTTGTAAATAGATTCTATACTACAATAAAAGAATTTTAACACAATTATTTACATGCAATACTGACAAATTTGGCACTTTCTGAAAAGAAATGTACAAAACACTTTGTTGTTTAAAAAGAAATTTGAAATTATAAAAACTCAGGGCATTACTATCATGCACTTTGCAAATACCTCACAAGCACTTATGGCACAGCTAGCAGAGAGCTCCAGGCTCTCATCAAGCTCTTTACTACAAGTTCAGATAACTTTTAATGTGCTTCCGTAAGTTTGTTGTAAAACTACCTGAACATTGTCAAGAATGAAGTCAAATGCCATATTCCAAACTGATTCCACAGATGACTGCATTAACCTGAAGGGGAAAAGGAAGAAGAGGATGAAAATTACCATTACACAACCAGTCCTTTTTACAATCACTTTTGGTCTTCACGCTGGAAAACAAGATCACAACAGTTCCCCTCGAATGGAATTTTGATTCAGTCCTGGTTCAGCCCTCCCTCTCTACTTAAACACACCAAGCCTTACTTAATGCCCCAGATTCCTGGTGTGAGCAGTGTCACAGCAGCTTGTGAATGCTTGCATCTGGCTGTGGTGTGAGCCTGTGAACAAAGTGGGGGGTGACCTTCCACCAACTGTATACCAAAGACCAGAAATGGCAAGCTTCTGAATCCTGATCTTTGCTTCCTCATCCCAAGAGAGAGATGCTATTTCTCTTTTTCCAACAAATGCCAAGTGCAACTGACACGTTTAAATAATAGGGTTTGGGGTACTATATTGTTTTTTATAGATTTTCTATTTTTTTAGATTTATTGCTAAAAACAAAACCTGATCATGGAGACCCACAGAGAAGTGCCAAGTTCCCCCTATGATGTGAGTTACTCTTATGATCAGCAGCTACTACAAGTGAATGAAGGAACTGCCCAAGGAAAACAGAGCAGCTCTGTATTCTCAGTCTCCCTTCCAGATCACTGGCAGGAGAGCAGACGGTTCCTACACTCAGAGCTTTGGGGGGCATAGCATCAGTATCACATGGGTAAGTGTGCACTGTTTGGAGAGACACACTGCCATCAGTGCAGATCCAACACACAGGGACCAGGAATGGGACATTCTGACTCTGGATAAGAGTTTTACAAAGAATTTACTCTACAGACTTCATAAAACAGTTCACCGCATTGTGTATTTTGCATTTTCTAAGGCCTAAAGATATCCCATAATACAAAAGCCGAGTGAGCTTTCTACACTGCTGTACAGTCTTTTTGGTGTTGATTCATTTTGTGAAAGGTATTTTGCGGATCTAAAACACAGAAAGCTGAGCCCCATGGTTCAGCTTTAGTTAGTAAGCAAGTTGTAAATGGATTAAACACTCATGAACTCATGGGAAGAGCAATAGAAGCACAATAACTAAGTAACAGGGAAGGATTTAAAGGCTGGAGATGAGACAGACTCTGGATACAGCAAGAGAATGAAATCAGCATTAAGATACCATGAAAAATGAACAAAAACAGGATGAAGAAAAGGGACAATGCTGATGAAAATGACAATCTTTGTCTAGAAGACTGTTGCCCAGAGAAGCTGTGGATGCCCCATCCCTGGAAAGTTCAAGGCCAAGCTGGATGGAGCTCTGAGCAACCTGCTCTAGTGGAAGGTGTCCCTGCCCATGGTAGGGCAGTTGGGCCTGGGTGATCTTTAGAGTCCCTTTAAACCCAAACTATTCTGTGATTCTATGAAATGCTACTAAATGTTACTCCTAATTTTCCACAAATTATCTATTTTAACACTTCGCCCAGCCCCAGTTTTTAAGCTTAAAAACACTCATCAATGGAATGTCTAAGGGGCTTGTGGTCTCACAATGAAGCATCTAGTGTTGCAGTGCATTGTGTATTATATTAATCACTGCCGTTTTCCCCTTTCCCCCCTGTGTTTGGTTTCTCCCCCAGAGGTTCTGTCCCTCGATCCCTCGTTGTCCCACGGTATTTGGCCCGTCCCTCGCGGTCCCCCGATTTGGCTCTGTACCCTTTGCCCGCCAAGTTCAAATGCTATGTCCCTGCATTATTGGCTGTCTATTGTCCCCTCCCCACCCTGTAAGGGCATAACAAGGGCCTGTAACGGCTTCATGGGGCTCTTTGATGCAGTAAAGTCCGTGTTTATCGTCAAGAGAGTCCCGGCGCCTCGTCTGTTCCTCCTCGAGTGCTCCAGCCCCGCGCGCCCCTGCGAGCCAGCCTTCTTCCCCTCCCAAGCGGACGATGCCCGGCGCTGGATCTAGCTAGCCAGACAGCGCTGTGGCAATCTAGTATATAAATTCTAACAAAAATACTTTAAAGTTCACAAATACTAGCAATTAAGTTACCTTTTCATGTACTTAACAACCAGATCTAACTTTTCCAAGTCTTTTTCTTCTATTAGATCAGTACAGTATTTCACAACCTGTAGAATGTCTTCTTCCATAGGATCTGTAATAAAAAACCCAATGTTTTCAGGTATTTTCTGTAAGTATACTGAGAATATAATCACAGGATAATGGGAATACAATAGAAAGAAATTCTGCAGTGTCAGCACATCAGGGGCCAACCTGACAATTTCTGTATTTCCACACATCTTCCTGACATCAGAAGCTGTGCACATAGCAGGAGTGCAAGGTCCTGAAATATCTGTCTTGTAGATGTCTTCTTTTTTTTTTCAATAAGAGCAACTGACAGCAAAACTAGCAGTAACCAAAGGGAAAAGAGACTGGGATTTAGAATGGAATGGCTGTTTTGAAACTCTTAGGAGAATAATAATGTCCAGGGTAGAAAGGTCAAATTTTCCTGAGGTTTTAGGGAGTTGCTATTTGTTTGACATAATTTAAATCACAATTTAGCTAGAGTGTCACAGTTGCGCACTTCTTTGTTCTAGGGCTCTTTCCAGCATTTATTTTGACAAAAACCCAAACCCTGCACTCCTTTGCCTCTAAAATGACATCTTCATAGAAGATGAATTCCCTTTCAAGACCTTTCATCTTAGTGTTTGCAATATGTTGGAAAAATACAGAAAACCTCAGACACAAGTAACATCAAGGCATAGGACAAGGGCCTGACATATGGGTTGAAGAGAGAGCATGTATATTTTCATTAGTTAAGCAAGACACAGGAGCTGGCAAAACCTCTTCCAAGACTGCCAAGGCAGCCAGACTTCAAGAGAACTGTGAGAAATAAGCAGCAAAAGGAAGAGTGAAGGAGGAAGGAAGAAAGTACAAAAATCCTACTCAAAGCAGTTTTCCTTGTGATGCATTGCAAGATCAGCCCCAGTGTGACATCCCGCACCTGAGATAGTTGTGATCCATTCTTTCAACAACGTCTTAACATCGTTGAATTCCACAGCTCCAGCGAGGTTTGGGGCTTGAGGCCTGAACGAGCTCGGCCGCTGCTCCGTCTGCAGAGCTGACGGGGCTGAGGAATCCGAAGTTGATGGAACTGCTTCTGCCTGTTCCAAACACAGAAGTGGATAATGCTCAGCCTGACAAATATGGGATCACCATATACATGGAGAGATAAGTGTCAGTAAAGAATCCAGGAAAGAAAACCGTGCATTTGTGAACATCAACTCAGTCTAAAGAAGCAGACACAGCTTTACCAAAAGCTGTTCATGTTAAAAGTACCTGAGCGGCTGTTCCTTCTTGTTTCAAGAAGCCATCTATTAACTTCTGTGGGCTTCCAGACGTAGCTGGCATGTTTTTTGCAGGACTACCAACAAGTTTGTTTTTCAAAGGACTCTGAATCTTTTTTACAGGACTGACTGGATTTTTTTTCCGTATTTTTTTCTTATTTTTCATAGTTGTATGCTTCAGGTGTAAAAAAGGATTTTTTGACACTGAAAAACACAGCGATAGTCAGTGGTTGATACATTTAAAATTTAATACTTTTCCATTGAAAGGGGGATTCTGTATCTTCCACAAAAATCTAAGGATCAGTTGAGAAAACACAGCCTAGATAAAGCAACTTTAACACACACACCATTCCAGATCCTGGCAAGGTTTCAAGTATTTGAAAAGCACTGTTAGACTTTAAGTGTACTCAGAGGATACTCAGCTATTCATAAGCTTTCTAACATGAGCATTTCAGTTCGTGAATATAAGCACCTGGTGAAATCTGAAACTACTGGACAAATTGCCTCGCCTCAGTCACAGCACTGTCCCACCACTGTTATCAGCAAAGCCAGCAGTGTAAAGCCCCCACAATGCTTTTTTCACAGTAATTAAGGAAATCTCTCTCATTCCATCATTCTAACATATCTGCCTTAGTCCACTGGCTGTGAAATCAGGGTGTGATTATAATTACAATGCAGTGTTTAACTGGCAGTCAACCCAGTAACATTTACAACCTATTTTTATGACAAAGCATGGTCACAGGGAATTAGTCTTATTTCTTTCTACTGATTACAAAAAGGAGACCTGGATGATCAGCTCAGAGTAAAGCCACCTGACTATCAGACATTTGGTGAGATGCAGCTTAGCTCTCTAGCTGCCCAAAGCCATGCCAGTGCCATGGGTTTCAGGGAACCAAGAATGCTCCCTGAACAGTTTAACTAACTTAACAAGGTGCAATACTTTAAATCACAAGACACATCAAGTTTAGATTCCACTCTGCAAACATATGGACGTGGGTAAGTTTAGTGCCACAGGCCCCACGAATTGAATTATTTGAATTAAATTACCCGTCTGAGTAAAGCTGGGCACCTGTTTGCAAACAGACACCACAGCTGGTTGTAACTGACAGTCTATCAAAAATAAACACAGAAATTCCATTGAACACAGCGTCTTCAGAGAAGCTTTGGTTATATTTTTCAGTTTGTTACTTAGGGTTGCATAGCTGTTTGGATAGTAAACAACTGCTATACCAGAAGACTACTGCACAACTACATATTCTCACCTAAAGTGTTAGCAGGCTGCTGCTCTGATTGCTTTTGCCTTTGATCATATGCATCTTTCAGCTCTGCTTGCAACTCAGCAGGTAATGCAGCAAAAACCTCGGGGTCCACCTGAACAGTAACAAAAGATTAATTTCATTATTTCAGCACTGAGCAGCACCGTTTGCTACTTTCTAGGCCACTCACACGAGAAAGGTATTTACATTTTATGCCAAGCAGTAAGAAATGAGATATAACTGAAACACTGTAAAACACACTGTACATTTTGTGTATTTCAGTTTGTAAAAACAACAAAATTTACTATTACACCTAATTATTTAACAGAATTACTATTATAAGCATATAATGCACTAACCATCTTTACTCACCTATTGATACCCAGTGCAGCTGCATTAAGAGCAGGATTAAGCCTAACTTAAGAGAGCATTCCCTTCAAATTTCAAAACACAAACATTGTGACCATCAGACTTTTGTTCCTCCTTTTCTTTTGGTACTTCTATTTCCTGCAAGCTGCTATATAACTCAATATTCTTGGAAATGGTCTCACAGGAAAAGCCAACTCCAGCTATGTCATATTTTGAACTAGCACAAAAGTGTTTAATCTCCTTCTCCCACGGTTGTCCACCACTTGCTTGACTGATAAATGCACAGTCCCTTGCAACTGTCCCAGGGACTCGAATTCTAGACAGGAAGTAATTTGATGCCAATTGTCAGACACACTCATATGGACAAAATAAAATTTCTTGTATTATCAGTTATTTTTTCTCAATGCATGTCTGAAGTAGCAAATCAGTGACAGACTGATCTTGTATTTGGAGTTTCCCATTATTACTGGACAGTGTTTTCAGCTCATAATCTTCAAAATCTAATTGAAAAATGCAAACCTATAATTTAGTAGATTAAATCTGCCAGTGGCAGAGTGCCCTTCATTTCACTGGTAAAATTCAGAGATGTGCACAAACAACAAAAAATTAGTCAAAACTACAATTACTATTCTGAGGCCACAATGCCATTTCTATCATTATCTGAGATACTGTATTTATTACATGTCAATCTGCAAATGCATTAAAATTTATCTCTTATTTTCAATAGAGATTTCATTTCTTTAAACCAAAACTTGTATGCTATGGCGGGGAGATACAGTGTTCAATTCACAAAAATGATGTCTAAATACTACAGATCATAAACACAAATGCGCTCTTACAGGTTAAAATTCATCAATTTAGCACAAGTTTTTTCCCTTCTCAGAACTCTGTGAGTCAACACAAATTTTTCACCACATAGAATATGCAGTAATTGAAGGAGGAAACAGGAACAGCTCTGACCTCAATTACCCCATACATTGTGCAGAACAAAGAAGTATAGTGGAATGCAGCCAATTACATCACAGGTGTAAGTTATCTTTTAAAATATAAATATTACTTAATAAAACCTTTTTAAAAAGGTTACTGTTCTCTGGTAAAGCATTGGAGAGTCAAAGATATGGAATGCTCTGAATTGACACTTTTTTGTGTACGCCACTTAATTAATGCAGAAATAACGCAGTACACAAAGTGGATGCATTTTTGTTATTCCCCCATCACTGCACTATCAGAGAATAACACGGTAAAATTCAGTTAGAGGAACCATCAGTTGAATTAATATGAATTCTCCAACATAACTGGAGTTTCAGGTAACTGACTGTACAGTGTCCTAACACTGTGATACAAGTACGTGAAAGTTTTCATGTTATGGATTACCTTGGTTTTATAAAGTCATGGATGACCTCAGCAGACAGCTATCAGTATTTCTGATGTGCTTATATCAATTTCCTTAGGAGGAATCTGTACCATGTCAAGACAATATAAGGATGAGAGGAAAACTTGCCACCACTAACTAACACCACTATTACAAATGCCATTCATTTCTAGGCATCTGTAATCTTTACTTTTTGCATCCTACACTTCTACAGGATTCAGGCTAGAGATACACAGAAGCTACTCTAAATTTTAAGATTACTTCAGCAACTGATGGAAAAGAATACAACCTATCTGGATTCCTTTTACGGGAGAACCTTATGCAACAAAGGGAATTTTCTAATGAATAAATTGCTATCAGCCAATTAGCTTTGCATCTGATCATAAAACCTCAGCTCAGACAAAAGGAATGAAGAGTTGAAAAACAAACCTTATGAAGCTACAAAAAGATGGCAAGGCATAATTTACATCTGCTGTAGCTAAAGTACTCATTTTGGAGCGGTTAGCAGTATTTCTATACCCAAAACCTATTACTACTCATTTCACTGCTTCATGGGCCACAAAGTAGATTTAAATGTTTGTGTGCAGTCATAGCATATACACTCCCACAAAGACTTTAAGAGAAAAAATGTGTCAAACTATATTTAGAATAAGATGGTATTTTTGAATTAAGTTCATGTTTGATGTTAACACAAAAAAATCCTCCTGTATTAATGAACCGGGTTTCACTTTTTTCCCCTCACCAAGCCTACAGGAAACTTTTTAACCGTACTATTCTAGGTATTAAACTTCGACCCAACTCAGAAAATGAAAATTGTAAATATTAGTCCTCTCTTTGCCAATAAAGAAAGCTGAATGGCTTTCAGGAGAAAATATGGACTATGAGCATAAGACACTCTCAAATAGGTAGTACAGATATCCCTGACAAATAAATAGGAAGTACTCAATTCTTCTTGAACTACATCTTCAAAAAAAGAGCTGCTCTACTAAGTTGCATTTTTGGATCAAGTAACTGGGTCACAAAACACATCTGTAGATAGAGTCAGAAAAAAACCAGTGCAAAAACTAGTGTAAACTAGGTCCTTTTAAGAACACTTCAAAAAGTAATTGTGTTTTAAAAAATAACAATCAATTCTCGACTACTTACTATTAGACAGATAAAGCATAAACAAACTAAAAGGAATTTTTATAGAAAGCCATATGCAGTTACCATTCATCCTGAAAGACACTACTGAGTGGTAAGCCAGGTGTGGAGGGGTGTAATTCAGAGCACAGCTTAATTTAACACACATCTTGCTTATGGACAGATGTAACTACAAAATTTAAAACAGCGGGGGTGGAGAGAACTCAAATATTATTTGCACACTAATCCATAGGGGAAACCAAACGTTGCAGTTCAGGAATAAAAACTGACACAACTGTTTCTGAACAAATGAACCTGAATCAAGGTGAGGAAATTTTAGTTACAGAATAGACTACGTATTTTTTTAAATAACAATCATGTATTAACCATTAAGTGGAATTTCTACATGATTTTCTCTGGATTTTTTGTCAGCTAAGCAACATTATGCCTTAGAAACATCAACAAATCTCTATAAATGTGATTAAGTGGTATCGCTTCATTTGAGAACAGCAAAGGTGCAATGAAACAGAAAAATAAAAACACTGCTCCATTTTAAATGATGCAATGCAAGACAGTGCATCTCTGGGTAACCCAATCTTTGATTTTTAACTCTTTTTTTCTTTTAGTTTTTACACTACGTTTGTTCAGCACCATCTTGGACTGAAGAGTGGAATAACATTAGAAGCATCATTACTGTTATCTGCTGCCCCTTCAGGTCCCTATTTTTGTTCTTTTCTCATCTTGGGCATGCTATGTATGAGTCCATTTAAAAACTATGGAGATATGTACGACCTTTAGCCATGACTGCCCTTTTCTCAGGAATATGATACAAACAACCATATCTACAGAAGAAGCTAGCAGAGACTGCCTTTACCCCATCAGAACACACACGTAAATAAGAGTGAGTCTCCTGTGACTTAGCTAAGCAGATTTTAGGACTGCTTCAGACTTATGGTTCAGTGTAACTCAGCTGCAATACAGAAAAAAAGCTATTTACAGACTGGATTGCAAAGTAAACCATATATGAGGAGGTTTTACATTCAACAACAGCAAAAACATAGGCATACTGATGACTATAATCTTCAATACATATTATGATACTATGTTTCTGACAGATAATGTAACATTTAAAAGCAGACTTTTAAAAGGCATTAAAGGACCAAGAATGATTTTGGGAAGTCACAGGTTCTAGTTAATGCTGTCAAGAAAGAGCTTTTAACTTCCTATAGATGAAAAGTAGTTGTTCATTGATACCATGCAAACATCCTACCTGTGAGAAAGCTGGCAAGGCTATTACATTGATTCCCATATTGGTATTTGGTTCTTGGAGCTCTGGTATTTGTAAAAGCACTGTTCCAACTGGTTGTGACAGAAGTGCAGAGTTACATCCATTTATTGGCTCTTTTTTGCCCTCTCCGTAACTCTCTCCTTGCTGAACGGTGCATATTTGCTCTACTTGTTCTCGGAGATCAGGTGGCAGAGCTTCTAGCACAGACTTATCTAGCTACAAGTATATAAAGGCTTTTAGATTTTTCTGAGCAATAGGTAACAGAGTTATTTCAGTCAAAAAATTAGTTACACAGTTCCTGAATTTTACAAAACCTTCTACTTATTAACCTGTGTATGCAAACATCCTTAGGAACCTGAGAGTTCCGCTCTGCAGCAGCAAAATGTCATTTAAGACTAAGCAGCTCAGTAAATATGAACGCTCAGTTTTATCTTTTCACAATGATCAGTCTTCTTACCAAAAATCATAGATCAGGTTTCCTCTACAGCTACCTAATGATAAGGAAACCCTAATTCTGAGTTCAAATTATACAGGCAACACATTGATATGAATACTAAATTGATGTCTGGCACAAACCTGTAAGCAATTAATTTCTTTCTTTATACAGTTCTAGGGTGCATGTTACTGATTTACTTTAGTAGTATTACGTATGTTTGCACACTGTCAGACTTGCCAGAGTTGGATCACAAAATAAGCATTTACTTACTAACAATTACTCACTTGAAACAACTGAGATAACCCCTCAGTGTCCAGAAGCTGCTGTGTACAACAGCTGCACAAGCGACTGAGTGAATACAACTGACAAGCAGATGTACAGCATCATTTTTCTCACAAGTGAAATCTGAATAAACTATGTTAAGAAATGCCAACGTTTGTCTCTAAGTTCTGCTCAATAAGACTTCATAGCAGTGTTAGAATAGTTTACCTTTTAGAAAATTTGGAGTTTATGACCAGATTCTGTATTTACAAAGAAGAACCACAAATATCTATGAAAATCTACTTGGCTTGGTAACTGAGAGGTTTTGATGAAAACCGTCTGTATTGTTAATCACTTCAGTTACTCTTCCATGTTCCGTTTGTATTCACTCATTCCAAATTCACTGCATATATAAATCTATAACCATTTCCTGGGAGTCCTGGGTGTAAAATATCTTGCTCTTACTTTCCTAGCACAGTATACAAACAGCAGTGTGGCACCAACTCTCACCACTCTTTCCCTGCACTGAATTTTTTATTACATTCCAGATTATAATATGGTTAAAAGCAGAAATAAAGATATTGTACCATAACGCCACCGAAGTTTTAGGAACTCTACTGCACAGCTAGTGCATTTTTCACTTGTTTATACAAGTGAATATATATTATATATATATTCCTTTTACGGCAGCATCTGGGTGTACATAGCTTCGCCTTGTTCAGTCAAGTTACTTTTAGATCCTGAGCTGGCTTGGGTATTGCATTATAGGAACAAGTTTCCTGCCAAAAGCAAAACTTGCTTCTTGAAAATGGGTAAGTATTTGAGAAAACTATTAAAAAAAGCCATCAGAAACACTTTCACAGATTTAAATTACAGACACTTAAATTAGACTTTTACAGAAGAGCAAGTAAAACTGCTTATACCTAAAACACCTGCAGAATTCTGTGCAGCTGTTTCACAGCAGACCCTTCTAACAGATGTCTACTTGAACAGCATGTGGTGTGGAAATAATGAAGGCTGTCTATTTGTTAAAACACACCTGAAAAAAAATCCCCAAATCCCACAGAAATATTTTACTTAAATAAAGATTGCCCTCCTCTCATCTAAATAGTGGTAACCTGTACAAATGTTAAGTGTGCATCCTAACTTCAACTTATTTATTTTATTAAGGCAAAATATTTTTGCATCAATAAAAGTTACTTGCTATGCACTGTACTTCACTAGAACTCTTTTCATTTCAAAAGAGCTCCTTTTGGGTCTATCCAAATAAGACAGGCAATCCAAAGTTATTACAATATGCTGCAGATATTTCATATTCTCAGGTTTACCTGGGAAGCAGATGGAACCTCAATACTCAAATTGAGCCTGGATTTTACACTGATAGGAGAATGCACGCCATTCCACTTGACAGCAGACTCAGTGTTGTTGGCATTAGAATTGAGACCAGGTGTGAGATTGGTACCACGAGATGGAAGAAAAGTGCAAGTTCTTGAATTAGAAGATATTTCAAGGTCCATAGCAGCCACAAATACTATACATATGGAAACAAAATACAGAATGATAATCTAACAGTTAAAAATACTCTGAAGATTCAAGACACAGTAAAAGGTAATTTCTAGCATTATTTGCTGAAGAGTTTACACAATATCTAGCACAATCATAACACTTTCTATTTCAAAGTATTCTCTGTTACTATTAACTAAAACAACAAAAACAAACAAAGATTGGACTAATCCTATACGAAGTTTTATTAGCAGTGTTTTCATTTGCAGTAGCAAACCCCACTCTCAGAAAGTTTATGCTGCATGATTTATACTGGTATAGTATTGAATAAGTATTCCAAAAGGTGATCCATGTTAGAGTTCTTCAGAACTGATCATTATCACACATGCCAAGTACAAAGCTTACTGACCTTCCTTATGTTCTTCTTCTGAGCGCTTTTTTGCTTTCTGAACATGAAAAAGATCAATAACTGAATGTGATCCACCAGGTAAATGTCCAGATTGTACTGTTGAGTGAGTTGAAGTTGTTCTACTGATGGGAACTAGCTGATGTACCTGAATCCCAACCTAAATCCAAAACATAAATGCATTCATTTAAAGAAGTTTTAAATAAATAAAATAAAATTTTAAAATCTGTAATTATATTGTAATAGCATTGCCTTCTTTGGAATTGGCTGCCTGTGGTGGGTAGGGGAGAGGACAAATAAAAATATATTGAAATACACATAAACAGGCACTAAAACAGCCCAAACAAATCCCAGGATTATCCACCACAATCCAACAACTAAGAAATTACAAAGATACTACCATTTTAATTTCTCTGATACAAAAAAATGCTGTCAACAAAATCATGAAGCAATGTGTTTTTTATGAAATTTCTTAGACACTAACAAATTCAGAAACAGTGACAAGAAAGTGGTTAGTAGTAAATCTGCCTAAAAAAGCAATGCTTTTCCCCAAGGACAATCTATACTAAATCCATCACTTCAGTCTACAAATGAGAAAAATACTATTGTTTGACTTGTAGACACTGCTTTTGCAAAGTCTCAGTGGATGAAAGTACTTTGGTAGAAGCAGTCTTTTTGAGATGAGGTGTTCATTTTTCAAGACATCCTAGTTTTTCATTTAACTTTTAAATACCAAATCAGCAGGGGTTCAAAATGTGTGTCTAATTCAGAATGCACTGGTGCACTGTGTGAGTTCATTGCCAATCCTCCATAATTTTAAAGAAGAAAACCTGACACTTAGAAAAAGCTGTATATGGGACTCAGAAAGCATGAAGGAGCTAGTGTATATATTTCCACCAGGTCTTCTTCTAGATTTACACAGTAAGATCTTTGTTTCTTAACACTTTCTTAGCTGCAATAATGGGCTATGACATCATCACTGTAAATGTTCTTCTCTGTGCTTTTATCTTTTTGCTTTGAAGTATTTCTAAGTTTGAGTTCTAGAACTTAAATGACACTCTGGAGTAAGTACTGTGTTTGTTGTGCTATACAACTTTGCCTTGGGATTTTTTTTTGCCTTTTAGGACAAGAGTTTGAGTGTTATGTGAAGTCTATGGGACAACTGAGTGCATTTATCTGCCCAAGTGTGGGCAAACAACTAAGGGTATCAGTTCAGGATCTTTTCTAGATAGTGACAGAAAAAGAAGACTTTAAAACATGACTCACCTCATGTATAAATAAGGTTTAAGGGGACTAGCTCTCACAGAGACATATACACTGGGCATGTCTGAAATCAGCTGAAAGGAGAACCACTGAGGGACCCTGGATGGATCTGGACTTGATTATATAATCTAGAACTGAATGGCCCCTCCAGAACTCAATAGAGCCACATGGTCAGCAGTAATACATTGTTTTGTAAAACATCATGTCCAAAAACTAGGGAATACTAACTTTAAGAATCGAATCCTCTCAAAAAAAATCAAGTGAAATAGAATGACATCACATATCAAAGACAGGAAAGGAAAGAGACAAGAAACCAGAAAAACACAGGGACAGGATGGTAAATATTTCCTCAACTCCAAGCCAGGGAGCCGACTTTGCAAGGCACCATTGTGAATCAAAACCCTACTTCTATATCCGGATGACAAATTAATGCAAGTTTGTTTCAGAAATCCTCTGTGTTCCATTTCAACACATGGCTAATGTCAAAGTGGCATCATGGGGTCACATTGCTATGACAAAACCACTGAGATGAACAAATGTTCTAAAATAAACCATGAATCAAAGGAGCCAGAAAATCACCTTCAAATAAAGGCCAAACCATGGGCTGGTAATTTTTCTTGCTCTAAGACTTGCAGTCTAGAACAAAAGTGCCTTTAATCTCTTATCTTTAATTGGCATTACAAGCAGTATTTGTATTAGTTACATAATTAATGTATGGCAAAAGTTTACAGAAAATTCTAAGACAAAATAAAATTTACATGTGCTGATAGAACTGTAGAAGATACAGTCTTACTTCGTTACCTCAGGCTGTTTTAAGTTGTGGATTAATTTATATCAAAAAAATTTTGGTTTTTTTCCATTAATGGCTTTGTAACCATGTTTTTCAAAGGTTACAAAACATATTATGATTGCATACACTAATTTACATAAGCTTTGTATTATCTAGACTTTTGCTTAAGTTTGTTCGTCATCTACCATGGGGAACTGAAAATCCATAAAAGACATTAAAGCAGGTTGATAAAGAGAATGAATTTCAGTTTTCCCATTTACTCACCCCTCGCATATCAGATATGTTCAGTTTCATTGCGTGAAACATGTTCAGAGTTTCTTTCCCAATCACTTTTGCACTGTCTGTTGCGTGGTCTAGAGTCACAGTCCTAGAAAGAATAAACACGTATGGTTAAAAAGGAAACTGATTCACAAATCCTAAAGACAAAAATTCTGTGTTTGTTCGAGAGAGGACCTGAAAGAAAGATCATAATTTCTTGGCATACAGAAACAGAACACTGGCTTTTTGTTTAGTGGTTTCTTTTTAAAGGTAGTTAAATCTAAGCATGATCTACAGAAAAAGTAAGAAAAGCAGAATACTTACTAATGAATGTTCTCAGTGTGCAGTCCACACATTAAAAGGTCAAATTTAGTAAATATTTATGTGCATGCAATCTATTGAAGCCAGACAAAAAGTGTCACAAGAGGTTTACAGTTTGCACAAAAACACACTTGTGCATTTCTTTCTTTCACTCAAGCTTGGTTCACAGAGAGTTTGCTCAGTACTATTTCAGTTGTCAATTATCAAATGTCCACAGCAAGAGTTTCAAAAGGAACTCAGAAGGGAAGCAGATATAGGCATGTGCATGTGGATTACAAACAACAAGGAATTAGAATTAATGGCAAGTAACTTTAAACAACATTCCAAATTATCTTAAGCTATGGCCACTTTTTTGCAACAAGTCTCACAAAACAATCTGGCTTTGAGTTTTACAAATTACCACTTGACAGTATGGCAGGGCAGCAGCAGTGCTTGGTAGTTCTGGATTCTCTAATGGCCTAACCTTTGACATAGGTAAGGACAGAATTTCAAGTCGCTCATCAAACGTATGTTAGTGATGTAAAGTCTTCTCACTGAAATAACTGATGCAGTTTTAGCTTTGATGGAGTGGGCTCCATGAACAAAATGAAGTTTGGTGTTTTGACAGGGTGCCATCCTGACAACTTACTAAACAATTTGACGGTGTTACTCTGCTTTTGAATCTGTCAGAAACCACCACAAACAGCCAAGTGATCTCTGGAAAGATGTAGTTCTGCCAATATGAAAACAAAAAACCCTCCTACTGTGAAGAATAGGAAGATCTTCCTAAGCTTTACGTGTTAGTATTTTTAAGAAAAAGAGGACCAATAGCAGCACGTGTCTAAAGGTACACATCATTTCGGAAAAATATTTCAAAAAGGTCTATGCTGAACTATCAGGACCGGGTTTCAGGGATGCAGTAAAAATACCATTTAATCTCAAAAGCCGAATTTGATTTTAAGCGTGTCTTCAAGTCTGAATCCTTTGTAGCACTAGGATTATAACCCTATGGAATCTTGACCTGTAGGATGAGAAAGCACAAAAAGCCATTCACCTGTGAGGTAAGGGTAAGAAATGGGTCATGAGCTATAGCTACAGAGAAAATCTTACACTGAAGAGAGAAACTGGTCACTTGGGGTAAGGCGACTGAGATTCTAATCCATTTGCTTGGATGCAACTTTTGGAGTTTACCCTTCCACTGCTAAAAAGCCTTGCACTGGGCTGAACAGAAATGCTCTAACAAAGACAGAAACGCAACACCTACTGCATAACCTGGATTGACTGGGCTTGACAAAGTCACTGGAAAGCCAGAAGCAGAAACAGAGACACCACCAAACAAAATCCCGGCATCTGAACCACTTTAGCGATGTGTGAACAATTTTGCATTCTTGGGTGCCCCCTCACCTTACTGAAGATTTCATGAATTAGGGAAATTTCAGGGCATGTGTACGTTACTATGCCTGACCACAGAAGAGGGGTACAAAGCACTGATGTGTTCACGAGAGAGCACTCTGACACTAGTTAAAATAAAGGAGGAATAAAGCTCTATCTCAATGCACACTCAATACTACAGATATGTTCTTAGGCTGCTAAAAGTATATCTTCAGCTTGAAGAATTCAGGACAGCCAGAAAAAAGTATAGACTGATGGATTTTCTTCTTGATATATATACCAATTCTAAAAAGTGATGAGCTTCTTATAGTGAAACATGAATTTTGTAGTTTCAGTTTTTATTACAGCTGAATTCCATACAACAAGATCACAAGCATGTGACAGGTTCTATGCATGCAAGTCCAACTGTTAAACTCGAACCCACTGAAAGAACTCCTGAGCATGTGGATGGTGCTATGCAGGGTCAGCACTTGGGCTTGACGATTCTTGGGGGTCCCTTTCAACTCAGCATATTCTGTGATCTGTGAACTCCACCACCCTTTCTGTTATCAGCAACTCCAACCAGATGACCCTTCAGGTTCAGGAGGGATTAGTCTGTTACAACCACCTGAGATGGAAGGAAAAGTAGAAAAGACCTATTGTCTTTCAAAAGTCAGGATCATCCCGTACAGAAAGAACAACTGCTTTGATAGAGAAGTGTATGCCTGGAAAATATAGGTATATTTAGAAGGTTCCATGACAATCTTATATGAAATCTTGTACGAAACAGCATATGATACTCTGTGCCGAGATTATATCTCTGTATTTGTATACTTATGCAAGTATATAAAATTCAGATTAAAAAATATTCAGTCAACATCACCCACTTGATCAATAAGGAACAAAGACCAGTGATTAGGAGTAAACAGCACTGCTTGTGGAAGCTGAGGGTCCTACTCCTTTGACAGCAACCTATCAGCTGACTACCCAGGGAGAATAATTGGGTTATCCCATTTCTTCAGGGATGGGCAGCCACTACAGGGATCATCTAGATGAGATGTGCTATGGGGAACCCAGGTAGAATGAAACTTTATTAAATTGATAAGGATACACAAGAAAACAAAGGCAATTCTGATGAGGAACACTACACCTACATGAAGAAATGTGACTGCTAAGGTCAAGAGACCTGAACAGATTGCCTTCTTGAACAGCTGAAACATGGGGCACCAGTCTTTGACCTTGCGATTCTGAGATTCAACTTTCTAAGCTCCACTTCAGAACTTCATGGTCTCTTCTAGGACCAAAAAAATTCTCTGCATATTTACTGGTAAAACAACTGGAAACACAAGATTCAACACTACCAAACTTGTCTGTACTAAGAGGAATGACTGTCTGATGCCAGCTCCATCTTCAGAACTCGAAGTGGCCTCTCAGTCTTCTGTAGCAAGTCATTCTGCAAATAATATCATAGCTTCCATGCACTCTAGACTTGAAGGACTACTGTACTATCAAACATGTTTCTTGGTAAGTACAAAGCACAATTTTCTCTGAGGACTGACTCCAACTGTCATAATCAGTAAGAGATCTATCAAGGAACAGCAGAAAGCTTCTCAAGAAAAAGGAAAGTACGCAGCATCTCACAGCTCAGGGAGAGAGAACACTATGCAGCACCAGAACCTTCCAACTTGGCTTATTACTGAAAGAAAGAAATGCTGCTGCATGCGTGTCATAGTGCAGGATGTAAATATGTCTTCTTCAAACACTCTAAGAAAACCCTCATCTACAATACTGAGCAAGCTAGAGAAAGGCACACCAACAATAAATAAGCATGTATGTCTTACTGATAACGAGAACACCACAAATGTACAATCCAAACACAGACGATTTTTGATAATAATATTCTACTTCTTATTTTGGTGCAAGTTAGATACGTAGACAAAGAAGTACCAAGCACTTTGAAATTTCTGTCCTGCCTTCCTATAAATTTTAGATCCTGCAGAAGTGTGTTCATGCCTAGTGGTTACCTGGCAATATTATCACAGATTCCATGACCTCCGTATTTTGCAGGCTCCACTGGTGCTCCAGCCTTTCTGACCATAATTTTAAGGGTCAATCGTTTACCCTTCATACCGGCAGCTTCAAGTCTACGCTGGATTTCTTCTGAGAGGCTCAGAAGGAAAGCTTCTGCTTCCTTAGGCTGAAGGGGAAAAACAACATGTTTACATAATTACTAGTTTTCAAATACTACAGGTAAATCATTAAGGGTTAATACAATCCAGATTGTGTAAAACGAAAAGAGCAAGCTGACTCACAAGCAACTGTCTCATTTAACTTCAAGTGTTTTGTTTACATTGTAGGTGTCTTTAAGTTAGGAGAGATGGTAGATTCCTATTCTAATGCTGAAAAAAGTCTTTAAAAATGTATTTAGAAACCCCAGTACAGAATTGCAAGTCTAACTTTAAGCACAAACGTAGAAGATGAAGAGCATAAGATCTTCTTCACCATGAGGAAAGTCAAGCAGTGGAACATGTTGCTCAGGGAAGTTTGCAGTCTTCGTTCTTGGAGATTTCCAGTGCCAGACTGGATAAAGTCCTGAGCAACTGCTTTGATTTATCAGCTTCCCTGCTTTGAGCAAAGGTCCAGACTACGCAACATCATCAGGTCTCTTCAAACTCATTCTTTTCCCTATCACTTCTATAAATACTCAAGATCTCAACAAAGTCCTGAGTTACTTTTTAAATACAGTTTTGTTAATAATACTCCCCCCAAACAGTATTTGTGAAAGTCTAATAAAAATGTTGTACGGGAGCAGCTGGTTATAGTTTCAGGCACTGGCATCTTCGAATAATCAGCATTTAAATGAAAGAGAATGCTAGGTGCTGACAAACCTACTGCAGTTCTCTTTTTCTATACCAGACTTGTATAACGAATGCAGAATAGCCAGCTAATTTTGTGCAAGCTTCTTTTCAGTCCAATACTTTTGCAGTCTCTCCTCCCATTTTATCGTTTGGTCTCCTACTTCTTCATTTTCCTCATTTCTATTTCGTGGCTAAGATGGTGCTCTAACAGATCAAAGTGTAAGTGAAAATAATCAGAATACGAGAAGATCCTTCTACAGCTGAAAGAAGTCACTGCAAAAAAGAAGCAAATTTAATTTACCTGTGTAAACCTTATTCCATAGTTGATTTCTGCTGAAACAGATTTTCTTTCTTTTTCTGTACGAACAGGTCGGTCATCCAAACCACGACAAAATCTGTAGAGCATTTGTCCTGTTTTTGGACCAAATTCTTTTTGTAGTTTTGACATTGAAGCACACTGCAGATCTCCACAGGTTTTAATTCCCAAAGAAGCCAGCTTAGATTCCATTGTCCTGCCAACTCCTAACAGCAAAACAATTAGTTCTGTTAACCTTATACAGTTCAAAGCCAGTTAGGTTTTGATTACATAAAATTTTTATTTTTAAACCTATATGAAGTCATATCAAATTAACAAACAAATATATATAAAATAAAATCTGCTCCATAAAACATATTTTGAATGGAAACTTTTGCTGTCATCACCGGTGTATTTTCAATCTGTTTCACGTGTTTAGTTTAAGATGCCACACTGCAGCATGTTTGTTTATTTTTAGGTAAAATACGAATGACTCCTGCTTGGAAATTGTCTTGACAAGGTACTGCCTGTTACAGATTATATCTCTCTGAATCCCCACAACAACTCAGTCCAAAAAGAGTGTCCAACACGTAATACGTTCTCCCCTCATGTACAAGTGATTTAATCTAAAATAAAACCAACAAATATTCTGACCACCGTTACACTGCTTCCTAGGTAGAAAAATAGTATTTCAGGTAGAAGTGATAGCATACCTGTATCACTTGTGCTTTGAATTACCAAGCACTGGAAATTGTAGGTATCCATGGCAACGGCACATATGTAAGTCTGATAAACTGAAGTGTATTCTGGGTTTTGGAGAGGTGGCCCGTTACTTCCAGAAAATATTAATCCTATGAGTTCACACTACCAAAGTCAGCAAAAATCAGAAATCTTAGGTAATCAGATTCAATTTTTGATAATCTGTTTCTCTGCCAGGGTGGCATTATTAACACAAACACTAACATGTTTTTACTATGAACATGCAAGTGAATTCTGAAAACTTTAAAACATTAAAGTCAAAGCACAGTACTCTACGAGTAATATTCTGGAGGAAAAATATCTCCTGTAAGTTATGCCAAAGAGAAATGGCACTGTGCTGTAAACAGTGTTTGGCCACAGAAGGGGTTACATAAAGAATTTCTGGCAAATCTGCACCTATCTGTGGATGCTATTTCTACCCATCTTCCACTTTAATGTCTACGGCTGCATGTTTTTTTACTGTCTTTCCCTCCTTTTCAAATCTTAAACAGATAAAGATACTTTTTTTACATTTAACACTAAATAGATGTGGATACATGCAGGCTGAGGTCAGCTGACCACTAAAAGCATAAATGAGTGCTTACTCAGAACTTCTTGCACCATGACTGTGTCACTTAGGTACTGCATAACAACACAGAGTTGCATGCCAGGAAATGCTTTATGTTACAATGCTTTTAAGTGTTTTCCTGGAACAATAAAAAAATATAATAGAACCTATTTTCATACAGGTGTATGCCATACGTCTTTACTCTCTATCGCATTTTGGATTATGAACATGGAATAGCAGCTAATCTTGTTTGATCTAGAAAGCAAATTTGTAACTAAAACTGGTTTAGTATCAGGAAACAAAATGCCCTCTAAAAGACAGGAGTACCTGGAAGATTGGTAACAAGTTGCCCTCTGATAAAATCATCCACTTCTTCAGGTTTTAAGTGATACTGTCCATCTGGTTTTGCTTTACGAGTTGCCATTCTGGCCAGCAGAATATTGGAACCTGTAAAAACAACAAATTAAAGCATGTCTGTGGTAACTTCTGTTGATTCTCAAGTAGAATGCCACAGTTTAACACTCAAGGAAAAACGCAGAAAGTATAGTCAAATTCTTTAACTCTTACCAAGAATTTAATGAAATATATTCATATATATCTGCAGTGCCTACTTTCAAATTATCAGCCGGCAGAATTTGCTGTAACAGCAGTGAAACTGTAGTGGTAACTGCAACTGCAAAGTTAATAAGGGAAGAACTCTGCTTACAGTCACGAATTTCAGCTTGTCTCACAAGTGGATTTCACACACCTATATACACTCAGTATAGGTATGTACAGATACTCAACTCTAGTACTAATTAGGAAAAAATGAAAGGAGAGAGGAAGGAGCAAAGTAAAAACAAATCAAGGAAGTCTTTTCAGATGTGTGATTTCATATACAATACCTACTACAAATCACACAAATCTTTGCTTTCAATACCTTTTAATAACTATGCAAAAATCATGTCACCCTGTAAACTCTTACTGCTATCTCCATTAAGGAGCACAGTCTGTGCTCAATTTTTCTGTTTACTGGAAAAATAAAGTAGCATTTCAAAAAAATGAATGCAAGAGTGGAATTTTAGCATAGTGTTCAGGTAACAGAGGAGAAATGATAGCTGGATGGCCATTCACTTAAGAACTGGACTTGATGATCCTTGTGGGTCCTTTCCAACTCAGAATATCCTGTGATCTGTGATGTGGAAATTTTATACATTTTTGCTTAAAACTTTCAACTTAGGAAAATATTCTACCATTTTTGTTCACAAAAGTTTAATGTAAATGGCAACATATTCCACAAACACTTAGGAGTTTTAGCAAACTTACATAGGTTTGATGCACTAACAAAAGCAGTCACTGCTTGTAAACAAAATGAAATTACTTACCCATCCCAACAGAAGCTGTGCATTTAGTTTGGTCTTTGATTTCGGTGCGGATAGCATTTGCAAATTCATCAGGAGTCAGTCTGGTCTCTGTAAGGATTTCAGTGATATCTACTAGTGCTTCGTCACAACTGACTGCTTCGATGTTATGAGTATAGCTATCAACACAAAGTAAAGGAGGTGAAACACCAGCAACAGCTCACCATCTGTTAAAACAAATATGTAGCAAATAAAGTCTTCCTTTTGTGGTGGCATTTCCCTGCCTATTTTGTATCACACATCACTTAGATATTAAAAATGCTAAAATAGCAAATTACAGTAATATTATTAATATAAGACTAATTTCAACATGCATCTTGATTTTAAAGGAACAGCTGGAGAAGGAGTTGAATATTTACTTTTCATTGACAATAACAGATTTCCAGTTTTATTTCAAGTGCATTTTAAACTAGAAAGTAGCTTCTAAAAGATGTTACTCTAATAACCTGTTCTTAAATTATTCAAAAAACATCTCTTGGAAGGATCTCCCTTCTAAGCAGGGATCTGCTTCTCACTATGTAAATCAGTAAAAAATTTACAAAGACTCATTTGGAAGTCAGATGTTGACTGTTTACAGGATTTGGCTTCAAGATAAAAGAATGCTCAGAAGCATGGTGCTCCAAGTAACAAAAATACTAGAAAGGAAGACCTCAAATAGGAATAGCTTCACTGAAGCTGAAGAGTAGGAGATGAAAATATAAAATGAATAATAGCATTCTGTAGCGGTAAAGAAAATAACCTTACCATGAAGATCATGCAAACAAACAGCACACTACCTTGCTAGTATTTCATATACTGTCCGTGCAACTTCTTTGTACGCATCAAAATCATATGAAACTGCTTGAAGATTTGGACACAGCTTTTTTGCTTGGCCAAAAAACATTCCATTCTTTATGCCAACTTGTCTAAAATTAAATAAAATAAACCCCAAGTAAACACAGTGCAAACTTTTCCACAAATTAATAGGGAGAATTTTCAAATTAATTATTTGTCTTTTCCCACAAAAATGGGAATAGGAATTCAGTCAACAGGTAGAAATTTAATAGGTTAAAAAAATAACTGCAAATAAGAATATCTGAATCAGCTGCATAGTAGCAACCATCGAACGTGAGAAGCCCACCTTTAGGAAAATGCTTAAAGACAAGATTCCAGAAAGCACACTTGCTATCTTCTGTTTCAAATTAAAACCATACATACACTACAGTGACTAAGGTAATGAGACCTTCTTTTCCAAGGTGCAAGCTTACATAATTAGGCTTCTCTTGATAAACAAACTCTTTTTGAGATACAAATAGAAGTCTGCCTGTCCTAGCAAGCCTAAGAAAGGTTCCAATGAAGAAATAATTTCTGGAGTATTATTTACATCAGGGAAAACCCCCTGTATTTCTAACACTGTGCTTATATTTATAAAAGTTGTTTCATATTGTAAACCTTTGTAAGTTAGGATTGGAGATGGTTGATGACCATTGGAGATGGTCAGCAAAGTCTCTTCAAAAAAATTTTTTTAAGTTCAGTACTCACATTTTCTGTTTGAAGTAAAACCTTCAGTTTGAAGTAAAACTGTACTGCTGTTTGAAGTAAAACCTTAATGTGTCATCAATTCTATAAAATACTGCAACTTTGATACAAAGACATGATGATAACATGAAATCAACAGTATCACAGTGAAAGGCATAAGGTTTTTCTTAATGGGCTTTATTTCAAGTTATACATAGGTTGGGTTGAGAGCTATTGAGCAGCATCTACCAAGCAGCAGCGGCATCCACAGGGAAGACCATCTGTTAAATTTTAACAACCTATATAATTGCAACTTTTGAACAGGAACTTCTCTAGATAAATTTAACCACTAATAACCACTACTTCTGGACATCTTATGCCTATCTGTACGAGATTTACAAGCAAACTACTGGGTAACTTTTACCTACCTGGCTTCATAACTACAAGAAGCTATTTCAGCCATGGACAGAACAGTGAGATCCAAGTCAGCTCCATTCACATGTGTGGAATCTGGCTGCTCCCAGACTGAGTCCAACTGATCAGGTATTTTAATTTCTGATTGAAAAATAAAATTTGTCTTTACGTTATTTTTCCTAAGAGTTCAACACAATGAATGCAAATAAAAATTACAGATTTTATTGTATACAATTTCTATACTGTTATCTATTAATGAAGAGGTTCTTAATACTATATTGATTCATATCACGGTCCAGAAAAAAAAATCAGACCCCTTCCCCAGTAATGTCTCTCAGGTCTGTACATACTACCAAGAACAATATTAATAGAAAAATGGTGTTTCTATTTCCCCCGAAATTACTAGACAGCAGCTCATTGGTGACTACATACACCATACTGTAAAGTAAGAATGATCTTAGCTTTACCGACCATGAAAACAATCTAACACTTGTGGCTAATTGTTACAACCATATCCTGCCAACAAATACAAGACACTCAAAATTATTTACCAACTGCTTGACTAAACAAGAAGACACTTAGCCTTGTTCCTTTTTACAAAAAGCACTCCCAATACCAGAACACTGAAATTTCATGTAGATTATACATCTACTTGATATCATACTTAAAACTATTTTTCTAATAGTCTAGATACCACAAAGTGATTTTTAAAAAGTGAAAACCAGAATGAAAATTAGTTTAAATAAAAAACACCAGCTAGAAACTTATATTTCCTTTAACATTCTTACGGGGATATTAACTGAAAAAACTTCTGCTTTTACTTACTAATAATTATCTTATTAGGATATGTCAATTTCTTTCAAATATTACCCCAAACTTATCTTGGATCAAAACAATACAATTATTAATACTGCAACCTCAGACTTAAAATGAGACAGACCTTCCCATATCCTATAAAACTTTACTACATATTCTTATATAAATTTTCAAGGATGCTCCAGGCCCACTGGGTACTAGGTACTAGACAGAATTCCATGACACTGAATAATGGAAACAAGCAGAAGATTTTCTAGTTCTTTCTATTTTGGTTTTCACAGTATGTAAACCTTGAAATACTTGCTATACTCTGAATATGGATCAGCTTGAAAAAAAGTACTAGATGCAAAACCTATGCCTGCCCAAACTCCCATCAGAATCCAAACGAGGTCTCATATACATAAAACGCTTCTATTTATTTAAAATGAAATCCACTACACAGTTCTTTTTCATTGCTGTAGTCTATTTAATACCATACACCTTTGTAATGTTATAAATGGGGAGTTTTCTGCAGAGTGCCACAATGCCTAACTATATTCCACAGTACTAACAACTTACACACCGACAGTCTGACTGAAAGGAAACACGGTGCTATGTGCACATATGAGTAGCTATCAAACCAGAGAAAGTGGTATAATGAGTGAGTAGAGATACCAGGGGTAGAGCCTGACTCATGTGGAAAACTACTTTTATTCAAAATTTCTGCTAAATTTGTGCACTTTTTAATTTCTTAAATATTTTAATTTATGATGAGCTCAATAAGTTACCTAAGATGTCTGCAATTGAAAATCAGAGCAAAATTATGCCCCAAATAAAGATAAGAATGACAAGAACAACTTCTTTAGTCCATGCCTTCCTGTGCCCTGGCCTGAGATGATGCTGTCATCTTGTCTATCTTCACTGGATTCGTCGACTTTTTCCACATCGCAGCAGAGCAGATCCCCCCATGAGCTGATGGAGTCACTTCATGTGAAATTCAGGGCAATGCAGAACACATTGTCCTCAATGGAAGGCAAGGTAGAGAACCTCTCATCAAAAGCTGGGAAACTAGACAGGCACATGGTGAATGTGGAGCAACGGATGGAGAAATCAGAGGCCAGGACCCAAGTCTGTGAAAAAGAAATCGCTGAGAATAAATCTGTGACTAATATGATGGTTAAAATCTGCTGCTCTTTAGAATGAAAAGGGAGATTCTAGGGTTGAGGGAAAGGAAGTCTAGAAAACATTCACATCTTGGGCATCCTGGCCATGGAAGAGACCCCAAACTATGAATCCTGATTAACATATGTTAATCTTTTATCTTTAGAACATGAATGTTAAAGATGGTATGTATGTAGAGAAGTAATTTCTACTACCTAGAAAGCCTATCTCAAATTTGGTGATGTAGGGTGAGAATGATATCAAGTTTTTAAATTTAAAGTTATGCATTTTTAGAAGAATTAATACAAGAAAAAGAAAGTACTTCATAAAAGACTGAAGATTCTATTGACACTAGGTATTTGTCTAGTAATGCAGATCAAAGTCAGGAACCAGTATCACTAAAGAAGTAATTAAAAAAAAAAAAAAAAGAAGTAGCTGAAGCAGCAGAATTCAGTATTTGGTCAAGTGATTCATACGGGTTTTGGGTGTTTTTGGTTTTTTTTTTTTTTTTGGGTTATTTTTCTGGTTGTGTTTTTGTTGGGTTTTTTTTGAGGGGGTGAGGTGCTCTGTTTCTGTGTTTTGGTTGGTTTCTAATTTGGAACCTTTTTTTAAATAAGCAAGACCTGGAGAAGGCAAAATAGAGAACAGCCTTGGAAAGTATGAAGCACCAAAAACTGAAGTGGGTTCCACGTTAAAGCATGGATGTAAAAACATGCTCATGTTCTAAGTTCCTCCCAACTACCTTTCTATTTCATTTATATAACATGTCCCCATTGTGTCTGTTGTAACAGCCTAATTTACCATGCTGTACTTCTGGTATTTAAGAAAAAGCATTTTTGCATGTAATGCTTGTGCCTACTGGACTGTATTTCCCTCTGGCACAACACAATTAAACACATGCTGTGAAGTGTGTCACTTTCTAAGATACTGTGATGTCTGAGAAGCCTAATCAGCAATTCCACCTTTACATCTAAGACCATAACTAACTGTAATTTCTTTACCCCAAAAGAAAGACAATCCATGTACTTATAAGAAAACGCAAGCAGAAACAACAGGTTTGGGTTTTTTTAAATTGGTAAAACGATTGTACATGGAGATAAAAATAAACAGAGACTCAAAAATATTATGAGCTGCAGCTAATGAAACAGAGACCATAAAAAGAATATTTGGAAAAAATCCTTTCACCAAAACAATAGGCTGCACAATCAGCCTAAGTATCAAGAAAGAAAGAGCTAGCTGCCTGTCTGCATGCAAGCCAGTTGAGACTGGATGCTGAAGTTAAAGAAATGAATCTGTGATATCCAGAAAAAGCTGCCACAGTAAGAAACTGAGCTTGTTATACAATGAGGTTGAAATCCGCTGTACACTTAAGCAACAAATACAGTAGAAGAGACACTATTGAATTTGTGAAGCAAAAGAACATGCTACGTATCAGCTAAACTTCTGTAATTCAACCATCTAACACTCCAAACCACTCAACTGCATAAAGCCACACCCTGATCGAGGTCAAGGCCCTAATAAAAGTTAGGACATCACTGTATAAACTGAATTACCAGTAAATACTTCATACACAAGCTCTACTACAGAAAATCCAACTCCATAAATACCACAGCTATCTTTGCCTGGAGCATACTGAAAAGTCCTTAAAAGCTTAAAGGCCAGTGGGTTTCACAAACATATATTCTACTTCAGTTTTGAAGTATTCTTAAACTACAGCAAAAAAGACAAATGAAATGGCATCACCTCTAGTAATACCTTGCTTCTGAATGTCTTAAAAAACCCCCAACAACCCACCAATTTCCAAAGCACTAACGTTTCATAAACAACCATGAAAGAACAACCTCTTTTGCCCCGTCTTGTGCCACCAAAATAAAACATTGACTTGTAAACTTTTTAACAAAAGTACTTACTACCACAAGTTTGGTAAAAACTGCATATATGAAAGGGCAAAGGAGAAACTCAAATTTCCAAATCTAAACCAAAATTAAATAGCGGCTAACCCCTGTATATGCACTTCTTACCAACCTTGTGGGAAGAACTACACTTCTAGACAATTAAACAGACTGTTGCTGGCCACTTAAGTTGCCAATGTTTAGCAATACACTTTCTCATACAGTTCAGGCAGTATAATAAAATTTATTAATAAAACTTTGGTTTATATTAGCACACTACTACTTGAGGACACAGAAAGTAACAAACTTCATAATTGCTGCAGGCAATTATGGAATTCTCAAACTACAACAGGCACCCTGGTCTTGACAAAACAAAGTATTGAACAAAGAGAACTCATGAAAATTATACAGACTTTCCAGAAACCTAAAATGCTCTAAGGACCACCCAAATTAACTCATTGTACATAGATATTCTACATATGCAACTCAAAAGCCAACTTAAATCAGTTTCTCACTGGCCACGTACTGTTGTTACTACTTTTATAGTAAAAAAACCCTGTAAGTAAACTTTTAGAATTTGTTTTGTACCTTCTTCTCTATACTTGACTTTCTGAGAAAAAAGTGATCCTGGACAACCTGTATTTATTTCTCATTTTAAATAACTACTTAACATTTTATCTTACACTCAACCTCAAGAAAGTGAGTAAAACCTAAAATTACTCTAAACTAATTTACCCATACTGAGCAAAGCTAACTAACAAGAAGCCACAGTGGCCTGCTATTACTGAGGCCACAGAACACCATGTTGTCCAAAGGTATTTCTTTTCTGAAATCCCCCACATGAAAGAAATAAATTTATCCATGGTACACTTTATCAATAATTTTAAAGAAAAAGTCTTCTATAACAACAGTTAAAAACATACAGACAGACTTATCTGTACCTGCTTTGCCATTCAATAGCTTTTTCTGGTAATATTGCTGTTCAAGCTGGGGGTTTGCACCAGGGCGCAGCAGTGCCTTTCCTGTACCTCTGTTACTAGTAACAGCTACTGGCTTTCCTGTGGAGAAAAAATGCATATACTTACAGGTCAGTACCTGTAACAGCTTACATTTTAGTATCAGCACAGTTAGGATAAGATGATAAGGACTTTTAATTTACTTTTTATAGTTCTTTCAAGCTTAGATGCTGTCAAGGCACTGAAGAATGAAGAGCTACGAAAGTGACTTGGAATTGTGACAACGAATCTCAAGAGTGAAAATCTGATGAGTGAATCTCACTCATCAAGAGTGAAAATACAGCCAATAGTAGTTTGTCTTCAATAATAAGTATAAATGGAAGCTTTAAATTTCACCAATGACCTAATGATTCATTAGTTTAAGATACAGCAAACACTGGACTGATTTTAAATACTTCAAAATGTTTATTAGCTTAAGTAAATCAGAAAAATATACACATGCCAAAACACTTAGTTTAACTGTACAAACCACAATTTTTAGTTAACTTTTCACTTTCCTGTAATATCAACACCTCTGTGGTGTTTCCAAAGAAAGCTAATTTATGCACTGAAAGTTCTGGCAGACTTCTGTGGAACAGAATTTGCAGGAAAGTCCTACATTCTTTATGTTCCAATAACAGAATTTGAAACTTGGCAGGAAATCAAGCTTTAAAGAACCAAACATAGCAGGAGTATCTGTGATACAGCTGCTCCTGCTTTTGGGCAGAAGAGAGCAATGGAACCACACATACAGCTTACTCTTTCCCAAGGTCTGTGAGAGCTAGGAGTGTGAGATGGTCACCACTGCACCAAGTCTTCAAACTTGGGCACCCCTAAAGTTCAGTGTTTGCATAGAACTAGGATCTCCATTTCTGAATGGTACACTTGTAAAAAACAAACCCACCAAAGTTTGCTAAGGTGCTTCACTAACTCTCCTATGTCCTAAGGATGATCACACAGCTCACACTTCTAAATGCCAACTGAATTGTTCCTGAATCCTCCAGGTCTTACAATATTTCATGTGTAAGAGCTTAGACAGGAAAGGAAAGGAGAAGCAAATTTCTCTTGAAAAATATGCATCAGGCAGAGACAATTAATTCTCAGCCTTGGCCTTTCCACTTTTCTAGTTAAACAAAGCTTCTTAAACAGGAAGATTATTAGGCTATCCCATTTTCTTTTATTTTCCTTTTTTTCTAAAACAGACAGTGCCCAAACCCCACTTTTAGTACAACCAGAATTCGATTTCCGATTTCTAATACGGTAGAGCAAAATCTCAGTAAAATTATGTACAGTGTCACAACCTACTACAAGTAGTTACTACAGATTTTACTTCTCTCTTCTTACTTTAGATACTGAAAGGAGATAGCAAGGAGAATTCCAGTTCTCTCTTCCACTTGTTTTTGGATTGTGAGAAAGTACACAGGAATATGAAAGTTGCACGGTCTAACTATTGAAGATGCAAGAAAAAAGATTAATATGCCAAATTAATTTTGTAATTGTGTAAGTTTGGTTTTTAAAAGGCTTAACTGAGTAAATTGTAGCACACAGACGTAAATACTAACCTTTGAGATCTGGTCTATTTCGGATAGCCACAGACACAAAGAAGCAATCCATATCCACGTGCATTATACAGCTCTGTGGCTTGGCTGAGCTCGCAACAGACACATTACCTAGTATGAAGATACACCAATAGAAAACTTGAACCCTAATTTAAACACTTTGGTACTACTCACAGTAGTCATCAAGGTCTATTATGAAGTTTTTACCACTGCTAAACCATAAATATTTTTGCTTCCTCTCACCAAGAAGGTATTTACTCTGAGAAAAGTAAACATAAGCAGCAGACAAACAGCCTGAACAATGAATTAACTTCAGAGTTTCTATTTTTTATTTTCTCATGATTAACACCTTCTTCCTAACAAGTTCTCTGAATCCACGGAGATTAATGCACGTAGTTGGTACTGGATCTTAATTTCGCTATGTTAACACTGAATCAGGAACAGAATTTTATTCCTTTTTGCTTATCAATCAGAAGACTGTTTCAAAAGATAAAAACGTAAGATTACCTGCACTAAGAATTACCATTATTCTTCATGAAACACACCACAATTAGTTTTAAAAGTCCCATGCAACTGGATTTTGTCATTGCTGTACTTACATGCATGCAAACATTCAGCAAAGATGAGCAAGATAAGTCCTCACTGAAAAACATGCCTAAAACACTACAAATACTTCCTAGAAGTTCAAGTCTGCATGTCTATGTTGCTGACCTACCAAAGGTGGCAATCAAAAAAAGAAATTAATTTGAACAATGCATAAAGCTTAACAGTGAAAAAGTACTTCAATACATCAAATGAACTGTTCCACTTAACATCTGAGTTAATTACTGAGTAATGAGAAAAATATCCTCTTGGTTTTAATAATTTACAATTTCAACTCATTCTTTGAAAAATAAGGACTGTCTTATAATGGGCGTATTAACAAATCATGTTTTCACGTTAAGGAGCTGCTACTTGTCAACCGAATCACAGGCATCAACTATTGGAATACTCCAGGCCAAATCAAAGAGAAAATAAAAATATATTAGCTTATATCACATTTTGATTTAAAAAATACACATTAGGTAGTTCATTAGCTAACATGTTTGATAACTGGTGTGTTGTAACACAAACACAGAATCAGTTAATTTATTATCTAACAATTTTTTTTATGTGGCAATTGCTCTTCAAGCATATTTTATGATTACAAGTGAATAATTTTACAGCACAGGAGTCAGAATCTCTTTAATGGTACAGAGCTAACCTTTTAATTTAGTAAGACTGTAAACCAGAGATTCTAAAGATGCAAAATATTTTATCTGTAACACTTTGACTCTCATGAATTATACATTTTTTTCACTTTGGCCCTTGATTCAACAACATAAAATATTTCTCTTCAAGTCAGGTTCAAAAGTCTCATATGACACTACTTCCCACTTTAACAGACCCAGAGCTATATAACTCTTACTAACAAAAAAAATTTAGATTTTAACTCACATCCAAATGTTACTCATCTTTTAAATGCTCATGCTGAACAGTATGATTTTTTCTTCTCTTTTTTCCCCTGCAGATTTTCACACAGCAACTACAGACTTGTGTATTTAGATATACATAGTATTTTTCTCCCTTATCAATCCATATATCCTGGTAGAGTCAGGAATACTATTTCTACAAGGAGGAATTGAATATGGACCAGAGTATCATATTAAGCAACATTATAAGTAAAAAAACCCAAACAAAGCCAAAAGCAGTTGGATACATTAGTGTTCACTGCATCAAAGTCATCAAGTTTTTCCAGATAGTCTAACTATAATATGAATACTCAATACTAAACTACATAGTCTCATTTGCATATTTAATGTACAAAGATATAAGGCATCTTCTTAACATAAACCTTCTTAAACAAGTATCTACCTGTGTCAGTTTTAAGTGCAGACCTGCCTGCTTTCCATTTTTTTAATTTTTCCCTTCCTGGAAAGATACCGCTGTTTTTTCTCTGCAGGCTGTTGACAAACTCTGTCAATTCAGACTTCCATGTTGATATATGATGCAGTCTTGAACGTGAATAAAAGTCAGAAATAAAACTACAATCTGAAGGTCTGGACACAGTTAAAGAAGCTGCCTTGCTAGGAGCAGGTACAGAAGTGCTTTTTGTGCTTGAAGGCCCCTGAACAGTTGAGTGATGAGCACCATTTATTTTAGCATTACTGTGCAAAAATGAAGATGAGGATGAGTTACTCATAGTCCTGTGTGGACTCCATGAAAAGTCTGTATTTTTGTTGCTACGCTGCAACTGCTGCACTGTGCAGTCTCTGAAGTCAACCATGCCTTTGTCTGTCTTCCCCTCCTCCGGCACAGGGCCTGGAGAGAACCTGCTTGCAACACCGTTGCCGGAGGGCACCAAGCAATCCTGTGTCTTTAAGGCACTGGTAGAAGTGTGGGTGTGTCCATTCAAAAGGACAGTGCTGTCTTTATGAGACTGAATCCCATTTTGTTTCCGTATGGGAAAAATCTCCTCCAGCTCTGTAAATCCAATATCGTCACTTTCTTCTTCCTCTTCTTCATTCCAGCTGCTTATTCCATTGGGTGTGATTTCATTTTCCATTTCATACTTTTTAATATGATTTCTGAAACAGATACAATAATTAAATACCGTATCTTTCATAAATAAAGGCACATTTATAGGTAATTTCAAACTTCTTCTTCCTAATTGTTCTCAATATATACTTCAGTTACATTCCCAAGACAATTATCTCAAATTCTGAGCCACAGCCTCTCAATGGCACAAAATACAAAGCCATACCAAAGATTTTACAGATTTCATGTATTATTAACTAGGAGTTTACACGGGAGTGACCATGCTCACATTAGAAAAGCTATTTCCAAGGCCTTTAATCTGGCAGGCAGTCTCCAACTGAATTACAGTAATTATTTATTTGTTAACAGAACTGTACCGCCATAGACAGCATGAATGTTGCAGGAATATGCAAACCATCAGAAGGAGTAGTCCTTTTATCAAGAGATGTGGTTTTCCTTAACTAGTTACAAACAAACAAAAAGAAAAGAGAACGTATACACAGAGAACTATTTTTTGAGAAAATTATCTTAGATTAATGTGTCAGATTTATTTTTTCTCACCGAAAGAAATCCGTTCAAGCTCTAAAAATCAAATGTATACTTAGCTTTGATAAAAACCACTAACAAACTACTTTTCAGCTTTTAAGCATATAAACCAAAATATTCTGCCACAAGTGCACTAGCACAAAGACAAAGCTTTCATTCAAAAAATTAACTCTGGAAATTAAAACTAAAGTCTTCAAGAGTTCTACATGCTCTTGATCTTCTGGAAAGAACCCAGCAAACCCAACCATCACTCCCAACTCCCAAAGCTAGCAATTAAAGTACACAAAAAAAAGTGGGAAATAATTAGGTATTCAGTATGCCACTGAAACCACAAAGCCAATTATGCATGACAACAATTTGGTTAAGATTATCACAAACATAAATTACAGTAAACACAGTATTTTTTAAAAATTGTGTGGTTGAAAATGGTATATTCAGTGGTACATACTTAGTGGATAAGCAGGCTTTTACAGTCATGTTTTTCAGACTACACTGAGATTTTGGGAAGTCTGAGTATTCTTCTCATTTAAAAATCTTTAACAATGCAGTAGTAAGAGGTGATGGTGATTGTACCACTCACTGTTTAAAACATGGATATGAAACACTGCTTAAGATATTATTTTGTGGGAGAGGTTTTATTTTTCCTAAATGTAAACAAATCCCACTTATGTGGTGAAGTCCCCTCAGCAGTATGCATGTCTGGATTTTACAAAAATCAGCAGACAGATTACCAGTAAAAATCAGAAAGTACAGTATCTTGCACATTATCCTTGGCCCAGTTTGACCTGTAGTGCTGAACCAGATGACATCCAGGTATCTTTTCCAACCTAAAAAAATTCTATAGTGTTATTATTCTTGCCTGTATAGAACACATATGTACTTCTAAAAAAGATGCAGGAATCTTCTTATTAAAAAAAATCTATACAAGAGTTCAAGTGGAATGTCTTTCCAAATTCTAAGTCCTCTGCCAGTTAAAAAGTTTCACTGGTGCTTTCTCTTCAAGTCTCTTCTCAAGGTCTTAGGTCTCTTAGGATACTTTTTTAATATTGTAATTTCATTTCTTAATCCATCTTCTCTCTCAAGCATCATTTAAACCTTGGTGTTAGCATACATAATGTATGCTGTTACTTTTTTTTTTTGAAGAGGCTAAAGAAAGAGTTTAACAACTAGTATGCATATTCATTCCTAGGCACCTCTGGCAAAAGTAGTCACCAGCTTTTTATTTTTGAAATAAAGACCTACTTTTCAGTGTCACCAGTCAGAATCCTTTAATGCACGCCTGTTGCTTCCATACAGATATAGCACATCCTAGGACTCTTAGGTCATATTATGAAGCAAACTGTGGTCCAAAGACTAGAGAGAATGCTTGGAGTCAAGGTAACTGAGTTCTGCCCTCAACTATTTATACAGCTATACCTTACGTTTAAATTTCACCACCTCAGAGCTTGCTGAAATTAACTTTCAAAATGCTATATATTCACAAATGCAAACCCATTATGGGTGAATGATGAGCATCTGCATTACGAAACCAGAACACTTACACCCTGTTGAGATCTTTAGCGATATTGCTTGGACCTGGCACGGCATCTTCAGGTTTGCATATGCTGTTAAAGTTGAGACCTTTCTGAACACTTGACTGCTTGGTATAAAGCTGATACGGAATGTACGAAAGGAGACGCCCAGCTTTAATGCTGAAAAAAAAAATAAGAAAGAACAGGTTACTGCTTAAGAAATTTTTAAAAATCCCAACCTTCTATGCTAAAAAAACCCCCAATCCCTATATGTACTTGTAGTTCCTTCCACAACCCCTTTCTCACCTCTAACTGGATTGAACTGAAAAGTAATTTGTGATGTGGTGACGAGTACAACAAAAGATATTTGCAAAGATGTGTTGGTCAGTTGTCTACATCAATTTCTCTTTCCAACTGACACACACAAACCCCAAATATTTAATTTAAACAAAACAGTCAAAAAACCCTTGGTGACTGGTCCAGGTTATTTTACATGAACAATGCTGACTGAGCTCTTTAACATGGAACAAATGAGGGCAGAATTTGAAAGGGGTCAGCTAGGATGTGGTTCACTATTAAAAATGAACTACTTTATCCATTCCAGAAGGCTAACTATGCCTTCTTGTAAAAAATTCACTAAGGCAAGCTAAACAGGAGAATAATTTCCAAACAGACCTTCCATAAATATCTATAGCAATCATTCCAGTTACGTCCTACTGTGTTCCAATGTATCTACCTCTTCTTTTCCTTCTTCCACTGAAACTGCAATTATACTTGAGTAACTGCTAAATTCTGTAGGGAAGCCACACACTTGGAAGTGAAATCGTCTCAAAAATACACCACAGGATGATTTCATCTCTCCACCCCAACACCTGCTGCTGGCAGTAGAAATAACAGCCTTCCAAGCCTACAGTTCCCCTCTTCTTTGTATACGATACTTCATATTCAACACTGGGTTAGAGATGCTGGGGCTTCTTCCAGCAGAGGAAGCTCTCCCATATCAAAGCAGATTAGTATTAGTATTTAGTTTTGAAGATAGAAACGGAGTCAAATTTTAAAGATAATTTAGCTCAGTGTTTTTCTGTTCTTCAACACCCAGATGCTTTCTCTTGCTCAAATCTGTACTACTGTCAAGGGAGCTGGACAGTAGAACAAAAGCCCTTAGGAGCTTTCTGGCTGCAATTAGAGAGAATATAGCAGGAGATCACATTTCCCAATTAGATAAATTAAAACTAGTTAAGCATATACATATACCTAGTAAGGTTTCTATGGAAATGGGATAGTAAAACAGCCCCAAAAAGATATCAATTAAATACTGTGATACACGAATATATATCATTCATAAAGGAACATAATTGGCATTAAACATTGCCAGAGTTAAAAATACACCTGGGAGTGTGTATATATCCAAAGCTTTCTTGTACACAAAGTGGTGATACAGCAACTAAGCTTTTACAATGTCTGATTTGACTGCTTCTCATATGACTGTGTGAACCTAGGTCCAGAATCAACTTGGTAATATTTCAGAGTAATTGCTACAATTTCAAGATGATTAAACAAACCCACATTTATTTAAGAACTTGTTCATGACTTCAAGGTTTTAGCTACTGGAATAGCTGCATTACTAGGTCAACAAACAGTTGCTTTTTTCCAAACTGTATTAAGATGCAGCAATAGCAATCCTAGTTTAGATGCATCATTCAACATCTTTCCCCATTCCGCCTTTCCTGTGTCACAGAATTCATAATCATTAAAAAAAATTAGGTTGCGAAGGACCTCTGGAGGTCTCTAGTCCAAACACTGATCAAAGCGTTATCTTTAAAGTCAGATCAGGTTGCTGAGGACTAAGTTCACTCAAATTTTGAGTATCTCCAAAGACAGAATTTTCACAACCCTCTCTAGGCAGCTGTTTCACTGCTTACTCTTTTACTGTGAAAAATCTTTTTCTTACAGTCAACCTTTTCTTCGCTGCAACTTGTGACTATTGCCTCTTGTCCTCCTGTTGTACATCTTGAAGAAAAATCTGGTTCTACACCCTCTGTAACCTCCATACAGGTAATGAAAGACAACGATTAGACCCCCTCCTAGTCTTCTCTCCAAGCAGAACAGAACCAGTCTCCTCAGTCTCCAGTTATATATCACATGCTCATATTGGTGGTACTTCTCTGAATTCACTGTAGTTGTCAGTATTTCTTTCACTGAGTAGCTCCAAATCTGACAAGCAACTCCAGATTGAACTTCAGAAGTGTTGAACAAATTGGAAGAATAACTTGCCTTGATCTGGACGTGCTAATGCAACCAGTTGCTGTTAGCCTTAATCTCCACAAGGCCACAGCTGCTGCTTCATGATTACCTTTTAGGGTAAGACTTGAGGGTTCTGGTGGTTTACAAGCATGTGTCCTAGCCAGTGAGTCCCTAGCCTGTCTGGTTGCATGGAATTAATTCTTGTCTTGTATTCAGGACTCTGCATTTTGCTTTGTTGAATTTCATCAAGTTTCTGCCATCCCATTCCTACAGTTTGTTGATGCTCTCCAAAGGGAAGCCCTGCTCTCCAGCATCCACAAACTTGCTGAAGCTACTTTCCCCTGCATCAGCAACGTCCATGTTGTTAGTGAAGACATTAAACTGCATCTGCCCCAGAATGAACCCTTCAGAAGTGCTCCTTGTAGCCATCTGCTAGTTTGACTCTGAACTGCTGACCACTATGGTGACCAAGGCAGTTGGGGCAGTACTTCCCTCAGGCAGCAGCCCACTATCCAATTCGTATCTCCCCAACTTGTCTTCAATAATGCAGCAGGGGACTGTGTCAAAAACGCTGCTGTAGTCACAGCAAATGATATCTAGTCCTTTATTTTGCATTCAGAATCCTCATGAGAAAACTAAGTGTCATACCAGACTAATACTATTTAAAAATTATTCAAAACTATTTTCTTCACATTTGTATTAGATTAATACAGTTCTTTTGGAAAAATAATCACTTAATTTGAAAATCAAAATAAGGAATCTGCAAATTCTACTGGTACCTCATGCTAGTTATCCTCAGTCACTGAAAAGTGGTTTTATTATAAATGTCAAAGAATGTTAAAAGAATATTCAAATTTGGAAGTCAAGCTCTCAGATCACCTAAATTTGGCTTTCACTGCACAACAACCTTTCCAAGCTACATAATGATGTGCTGTATTTTTCAAATAAAGGAATACTGATTTAGGAAGGAGGCCTGCTTGTAATCCTCTTCATTTATTGCAAAAATGGAGAGGTAGCAAAAACACACAATAAGGGGCATGCAGAAAGTGATTTTGTCACTACAACAACCACACTATTACACTGGAAACTGGATTTTGCAACTACTGTTACACAGGATCTCTATGGAATGGTAATCGAACCAAAATTCTAGAGCTACTTGCATTTAACAACAGGTTTGTAAGAGTCTGACTTTAGACCACAGTTCAGAATATACAAAGCTTTTAATGCAGCAATGAAGTTCTACATATGCCTTATGATCTCTGTCCAAGTAGCTCTGCAGAATCTTACATAGTTTCCATGGCATAATCCAAATTACGAACATTTTTGGTGTTTAATGCCTTTTTGGTGGCTCTCAAAAAAAAACAAACAAACATTATATAATAGCTATTGTAATGGTGCCATGTTATGTTCATTAATCTTTGGAAAGCAGACAGATGCTGTAGTGACAAGCACCAATAAAAGACATGAATTAATTATTCATTTCATTACCAGCAAAGAATTCGAGTCACACGCAGGAAGTAAGGAACAGGGTTATAGAGACAAGAAGCAAAAGCCAAGTCACTGTATTAGCAGTCTGCAACCTGAACTCAACCTTTTCTGTGCAGAGAATGTGGTAGATGCATAGTGAAAAAAGATGGCATGTGATCATGTAATTAAGGACTAAATCATAATATGTATGCACGTAAGAAACAAATCAAAGCTCCACAGATAAATGACTTCATTTTGCAACCTTGGGTGACAAGACCAAAGATCTAACAACACTGTTTTACCAGCAATTTGTGACAGCAACATTTTAGGGTAGATTCTTAATCAAACTGAAAAAATTACAAATCCATCATATTGCCTACCAGAGAATGGAAGAGGGGCTTTTTACAAGGGTGTGTAGTGACAGGACAAGGGGGAATAGCTTGAAGCTGAAAGAGGGTAAGTTTCGATTAGGTATTAGAAAGGAAGTCTTTACTGTGAGCATGGTGAGGCACTGGAACTGGTTGCTCAGAGAAGCTATGGATGCCCCATCCCTGGACAGATGAGGGTTTGAGCAACCTGGCCTAGTAGAAGGTGACCTAGTCCATGGCAAGGAAGTTGTAACTAGATGATCTTATGGCAAGGAGGTTGTAACTAGACGATCTTTAAGGTCCCTTCCAAGTTTATGAAACTGGAAACTCTACACCTACTACACTGATTTTCACCAACTGATCTACTGAGAATGTAATTTGGTATTCCATATACAGAGATGGATTATTTAATCACTGAGTATTCTTTAGAATTGTTAAGAAGAAGGGAAAGAAAAGAGAGGTGGTTGTGAGATGAGCTTCTATTCTAGATTCTGATATGAACCCTGTTGTGCTGAGATAGTGACTTCCCCATTTCCTTGTGCCCAAACTCATGTCTATACTTGGTTCTTTTGACTTATTCTACAGTATAACCTTCTAGAACTAGGATGCAGAACCTGAACAGAAGACATCAGAAGAAAAATTTTAGGAGATTTAATACATTAGGTTCTATCAGGTCTGTACTGAATGTATACAAATTGATTTTTCCATCTTGGTCAAAATCACAACAAGCTCTAATGCACCAGTAAAAAACAGCCACATCTTCCAAATGAAACCCTACCTACCATCAGTCTTCCAAGTGCTTCAACACAGGGATGAGGCCCTAAAACTCCTGGTAAAAAAATGTATCTAAAGTATTTTTCAAACTGAGAAATTTATAATTTATAATTTCTAACTAAAATTTTAAAAATTAACCATAAAGATACATGATATGAAACAGCAGAATACAAAGGACTGAAAATCAGCAAACTGCAAGTAAGATTCACATACACACTGCAGAACAATTCCTTGCCTTTTTCTGCTGGTCATCTAGGAAAGAGGCTACTTAAGAACAGCATGACACTGACAGGATAATCTCTAGAACATATTCCTGCCTGTTCTATATCCTGTGGGTTTCTCAGATGGAAGAAGATACATGCAAGCCACATTAACTGCTCTGAGCTTGGCTATCGTCTTTATCAAGGACCTAAGAACAATTTCAGATTCTGTATATTCCAGTGCATGGAGAAACCAAAGAGAAACCATAAATTCTTTGTAAATAAAATGTGGACTTTTTTTTCCCTTTTGTTTTTATTATTTTCTTACATAGTCAGAACACAGTAAATGTTTAGATGGATTAGTTCCAATTTTGAGAACACTTTTCAATTGACATCCTTCTTTATGTATGGATGACATGAAACTTACGCAATACACAAGGCAGGAGTTTTAAAAACAATCACATAGTAGTTATTTAACATCCTGAGATGAAGTCAGGTCAACTGGTTAGATATTAAATGGAATTAACAGAATAATGTTCAGTTTCCCAATATGCTTGAGACTTTCTGAATGCTCTTGGTGAAGTTTTGTAAGGAACAATCCCTAGAAAAGCAAATCTTTAATATAACAGTGGTATTTCTACTCAGTTGTTCTATGACTTATTTAAGCTAAACCATAATCTCAAAATGCAGTATTTTAAATTTTTTTTCCTCCCCAGGTTTTTCTTGGTTTTTTTTTTCCCCCGAAGGAGAAATCTCCAAATGCAGTAGACCTAAACTTACCTTTCCAGGATCCACTCTGGCCGAACTACTTTTTCTCCTTTCAGTTCTTTTATTTTGGCATTTGGAAGATTGGTGGCAATAATGTGAGTTGTTTTTGATCTAGAATAGTACACATGGTATTGGCCTCCATGTAACATCATCAGCTGTCTTAATTCATCAGCTGAGGGATCTATAAAATTAAAACCAGAAATATTCCTGTTTAGTGGCACCAAATATCATAAGAAAAATAACTTTAATTGATAAATATGATGCCTTGATCAGAAAGAGTGCAAAACATTGCTTTATTCCTGAAAAAAACTTAAAAGTTCTTCAAAGAACAAATCAGAAAAACATTTTGCAAGAAATGCAGAAAACTGTGTTTTTGAAAACACTGATTCAAAATGTGAACATTCTACTTGCTATAGAGGATCTTCCCACAATATGTATGGTGGAGGGCAGGAAAAAATACTCAAGTAGATGTAACGTTAAACTATATCAAAAAAATGCTTTGCATCAACATAATACAAAATTAGCTTATCTTTTCACCAGTGTTAGGGAGAATAGTATATACCCAGAAGCAACAGAAAATAATTAATATCAAAAGGGTTTAGCAACAGCACAGAACTCCTACTATACATTTTCTGATTTACTGAAGCAGCTAACTCACTCCTTACTTACCAGGTTATTCTTGAGTCGCTATAGGGAACAAAGAATACTATAAAAACTAACAATTTTTCTGATCTCCTCAATCATGTTAAAAAGAGTACTTATTTTGCAAGCAGAGGTGGGGAAAAAAAAAAGTGTTAGCTTTGGAAAGCGTTTGCAGTGGTGTCACACAGGCACCAAAAGATTTGGGTCAGCACTACCACAATGTCTGAATAGTGAATCTAGCACAAGATACTTTACAAAAAAAATCTGAACCATACATGAAGGATGAAAACATTTTTAAAGGATACAGGTACAATTCCTTCCTGTCAATTCTCAAAATACATCTAACACTTCATTATACGTCTAACTTCTAACTAAAAACTGTCCACAGTTTCTCCAAGTGTTATCTATCCTACTCCAGCTTTCTGGACAACCATCTTCTAGAGCTCTCTTTAGGGACTAGCAGCTTGAAGAGTACACAAATGCTGGATTCTCACTAAAGAAAATGCCTGCATTGAACAACCAATCCAGATGTATTAGTAGTTTAACATATCCACCTTAACCTATTTCAATCCGTTTGAGCCCCATGCTTAAACCAGCACTAATCTATCTCATAGAAGCTCTATGCATCAGTTACATAATAATGACAACATTCCTGGCATAGATCCCTGAAAAAGGCTTCTGGGGAGTTTCCAAAAGGTTATTAAGCTGCTTTACAGAAGTAAGTAGAAGTATGAACATAAGCATGGTAGATTAAAAAACCTTACTCCAGCTAACATGCACTATCAGTCCACCACAGATGGTCCCTACAATGCATAAATGTCCTACCTCTTCTCTTGTTCTGCCTTCCACTAGTAGCATGTTCTGTCTCACACATTATGCCACTCTGAGCAAGGAAACCTCGACATATTCTCCCAAACATAAATTTAAGGCATACAATCTAACCATCACTAATTTGAGAAATTAAAAAATTTAGTAAGGATTAGAAATTAGTAGGAGGATGGAGGAAGTTAAAAGGTCTCATTTCAAATAATAAGACCACGGAAATATGGAAAGATCGTCGCCTATTTCTACAAGTTATCTCATGTAAATGATATAGTAAAGCAATATTTCTATTCAAAATGTAAATCTGATTTTTTAATTGAAAACCTTAATCATGAAAAACAACGGAATATACAAAACATATGCAGGAATTTTCATGTATTTACTTAGTTGCAAATTCGTGTGCATTACAGTTACCTCTACCCAGGATGGTAAACATGAGAACAACACAAAACAGATCCTTAAAAAAATAACGGTTCACCTGTCAAGCCACTGACGTAGATGGCAACTCCGCTGAAGATACTTGATGAAATTCCATCCCTCTGTTGTTGTATGGCTGAATCTGACCGGAACTGATCCTCCAGTTTCTTAAGTTTTGCTGCCATGTACCCACCCTAGTTTTTAAATAAAAACAAAACACAACCCATGATGCCAGTCTTATTTCCTAATGTTTACATAGAGAAACTGGTCTATTATAAGACTGGAAAGGTAAGCAACGTTCCTCCAAACTGAATTTACTTGACACACAGAAGACATTCTTTTTTCAAATGAAAAACAGCTAATGCTCCACCATAAACTCTTATCTACAAGGTAACTGCATCTTGTTACAAACATGGCAGGATTTATTTTATTTTTCTTTTATCTTTTTCTTATAGGTAATGATTCTATTTCTACATATATATAAATTCTCATAGAATAAAAAGAAAGAAGAAAGAATAGGATGATGCAAAATTGGGTGCTAAACTGGTGGCTCACTGCCTAACAAAACAATGTGGTTCTACGTATTTTCAGTTCTTAAATATACAGGAGACAGTAGTATTCTAAACATTTATGTAAATTAGGTGCCTCAGTTATTGTTCGTCCAACTACAGAACGTGGTGGAGACAACCATAAATAGTTTTCAAATTAGTTTATTTTTTAAATGGTGATTTAAAGCTATTCAAGGGTCTGCACTCAGTAATAATGAAATTTAGTGATTATTATGAACACAGACTTCAAAACCTGGTAATTAAAAAAATTCTTTTGAACTTAATTATGTGTTTTCAAGTAAGGGTTTCATTTATAGCATCCCTTTAGCATGTATAACAAAACTGAAACCTCCTTTTAACCACAGTGCTATTTACCTCTTAAAAAAAAAAAAAGCCACTAGGTTTTGAACATACCCATATTCCCCATCCATCGCCATCGGCAGCTCGTTTCCGCCATCCACCTTGCCTCATACTGAAGCTTCTGCATAGGAAGAACAATGCTTGATCAATTAAATATTTAGCATTATCATCAGTGGCATTTCAACAATGGCACTATAGGCCATTTACAGATTATCACAAAGATTAAATTTTTTCAACCAACTTCACTGAAGTATTTGAGTTTCACAGCCAATCTAGAAATGCAAAATTGCATAAAACCCTGGGTTCCTCAGTTTTGTAGTAATGCATACTGTGGTTCCTGCTACGTATCAAAAACCACACAGGCACATTTTGCTTTATTCACCCTGAACATAAAAAACTCCTTACAATGTTCACTGCCCATTATAATTTATTAAATTCTTTCTGTTCTTCATACATCTCATATAAAAAAGAGGAATAATAAAATGTTCTTAAATACAACTGCTAACATCCATGCAATATATTGTCCAGGTCACGAACAATCTTTTATTTCCTATATGATACCACAGACATGGTGTGATGCAGGCAACCACCTCCTGGTATTAGAGACTGGATTAACTTCACCAATGGATTTACAGCTGATTATAAAACATCCAAGGAGTTGTTGCTGTAATGCAATACATCACATCAAAGTGAAAAACCAAAGGTGATCTTACGGTCAGAGAAAAGCCAGCTGTTTAAGTGACCTAGTATGATCTATAGTTAGGTTTGTGATTTGATTCTTTGGGGCTTTGTTTTTGTTTGCCTTGCTTAACAAATAAAAAAATTAAACAAACCCAACCAGCCAAATTGCAGTTTTCCTTTATACAAGACACTTATCCCTGGACCATGAGCTGCACGCAGCCGTGTCCCCGGATGAGCTATTAGTTGGCTAGAACAGAACTCTTGGATAGAAAAAGAAATGCTTGGACTATGGCCAATTGTTCACTGCACCCAAGTGATTCATATTTACTATAGCTGTTGTAACACTCATTTTAGAATATTGATTAATGATGTAGTAAGATCATGAGGTCACTGCCTGCTATTACATCTCTCTCTTTCCAATCAAAATAGTTCTCGAAATAAAAAGACAAAATGGGTCTACCAGCTCTTAAAGGATGAGGACAAAACTCTGAAACTAATAAAAAGAAAAAATTGGTCTACCAACTCTTAAAGGATGAGGACAAGACTCTGAAACTAATAAAAAGACTGTCTTAAGTCTTCTATTTCATTAAATATTTTATTTATATTCCTTTATCCTCTCTAAAAACCATGCAAAACTACAGTAAATATGCAGAAGGAAGTCAACTGGTTTTTTTTCCAATCTTGCCTGCTTTTGAGTCTCTGGACTATCCTCAGCATTGACCAGTAACAAGAGCACAGAAACTTCACTCAGTCTCCAGCTTACCAGAAAGCACATGCATTTGGTGGATGGAGATGACAACACATTCTGGTCACTTTCCTATCCATGCCTTCTACTGCACTGTTCTGGACACCGCCTCATTTATTGTATTAACATTCTGTTTCTTATGAACCTAGCTGAAAGTGAGTTCTAGCTTTTGTCTCTTAAATCCCTTTTGTCCTAGAGGACCAAGCAGGCATACTCTGATATCCAGTTAAACCACCTTGGATTGCAGGCAGGTTTGACTGGAGAATTCCCTACCCATGAAAGGCTGGACTAGATACTCTTTCGCAGTCACTTCCAATCTGGGCTGTTCTATGATTCTAAGACTATCAACAGAAAACCTCATACAAATATAAACTCTTACTCTGAAAAAAAACAAAGACTGTATGAAATGCATACTCTGAATCACCACAACTCTAATCACTGAGAAGACAGGATTTGATAGGTAGTTAATGCTGACCCCTATACAACAACCTCCTGCTTAAACTAAAATATCTAATGTTTGATGAACTGAAGAACTGCCTTCATAAGAGTGGCCTTTTCTGAAACCTTGAAACACATTTCATTTTTATTCAGGACACTGGAAGATGAGGAAGAAAGATCTCTAGTCTAAAAGTGAAGCCAATTAAAATCAGAATCATGGTTACATGCCTAGTTTGATTAAAATTAGAAATCAAACAAAACTACTTAGGTCAAGGTGCTAAAAACATGACATATCTAAACTGCTCAGAAGTTGTCTTCCTAGAGCCTGCAAAACTAGAGAAAGTAGGCTGTAATGCCTACTTAAAACATCTGATAGTGATTTACCATTTCCTTAGCAGATGCAATTTTTGACTCAGTCCACTTAAGCCAGTCCACTTAAATTCTAAACACACAGGCTAGGAACATGGTACTTCAGTGATTACTAGATGCCTCTGGCTCAAGTCTTCAGGGTCATGGATTATTTTCTTAATGCTGATATGAAAACCTGGGAGACTAGGTTCTCCCTTTATAGTTCCACAAACTGAATGATGAACCAAGGTTGCTGGACTACAGAGAAACCTCACTGCTAGACTTGTGCTTACAGTGTGAGTTTTTCTTTGAAAATGAAGGTAACCTCTTAGAGCTGCCTTGCTGAAACCTAAGGAATAAATGAGCATGAGAAATATCTTGCACAGGATATATTAAACCAGCGGAAAAGTTAAGCAAGATTTTAAACATGCTCACTGGTTCATGAAATAAGAAGTGTAAGGACGGTATGATGTTCCCCCCATAGGAATCAGGATGAAGGGATGAGTAAGAGAAACACTTTGTAGAGAGCACATGAAGGTGGGGAGTAGATGGGGTGTAGGTGGGTGGAAATCAAGACAGGGGACTTCAAACAGCCATCACTAGCAGGCCAACTTCAGACAAGAGTTCATCTTTCTTCTAGTTTTTTCTCAGAGCATCTAACTTGTTTCAGAACAGTTTTCACTCTCTGCACAAATTCAAGAGCACAAATTCACAGAGACTCAGCAAACCACCATAGTTACTAGTTTTTAGGTTATTTCTAAAGCCTGAAGGACAAGCTACAAAGTGACCCTCTGCCCAGAGAAAAGCTTCTAAAATAAAATTCAAATGCTCCTATTCTGGCCCTGTGACCATAAAGAAATCTTCTGCAATTAAAAAAAAAAAAGAATCCAACAAACTCTGAAACTCCACAAAACCCTGTAAAGATAAAAACAGTACTCCTAGGAATGCATTCCAGTTTTTCAGTGCAAGATAAACAACTTTTCAAGCAAAAAAGTCAAGTTAAAAACTCCTGTGGTCAAAATTAGCATAATTGGACCCTGTATCTCCTTCTAGACCACATAAATATGGAAAAATCTTCCCAGTCTGCAAAATATGGTTAGCTAAAATTGAAATTTCTATTGGATGATCCTTTTCAAAACTGAAGCTAAAAGAGAAACAAAGAGTCTTGATGCTTTGTACCTCACTAGTGGCTCAGAGATAGTCAACACAGTCAAAGATATATAACATCCCTTTGCACACTGCTTCATAGGCCTAGTACTATACTTCCCAATCCACAACCACTTAATCCTGTTACTAAAGACTGTTAATCGAAGCCCACAGATCAGGTAATGGAGTGAAATGCTAAGTGTACATTTTATAAATTCTATGAACATGTCTGTGTGCATACAAGACTTACAGAGCAAGGAATGTAGATGTGACTGTTGATGTCAGTATTTGTTTTAGTCTCAACTTTAGCATACACTAAAGAAAGTTATTTCTTTAAAATATTTTTAATCCAGGATGGTGTGATTGTATGACAGTGGCTTTCCATTATCCTGGGCAGTTGGAATAACATGGATAAGGGTCCAACCCAGACCAAAACCACAGGTATTATGGGGAAAAATGGTTAGGAGCACAGAATACAGATCTCAATGACTCTTTAAGAAGTGAATATGGATCCTCATGAGCTTTTTAATTCCAGCACAGTACTGGACTTTAATTCCCTGCTTCTGTCATACACTTCAGCAGTGTCTTTGCCAAGCATGTATACAGTGCAGAGGTATTTTTGCTACCTCTTCAAGTAGCCAACTTGAATCTGGCAGAATATAAACTTTATGGCTCTGCCCTATAAGAAAGCATATGAACTATTTCCAAAGGCAAAATGAGGCTGCACTGTGACTCAACAAATAACCCTGCCAAAGTTGTGTCTAAATACATCACACAAGTAATGTTCCATCCAGATAATCCAAATTTAGGTAACTGAAAGCTGTATGGAACTATAACACACTAACAACAGCTAGTCTGCATTTCTGACCAGAGCAGCCATGCTGTCCATGTCCTCTGATGAAAAAGAACTTGAATTATTTAACATATTCACATGCCACAAGCCTATATAGAAGGTGTAACTCTAGCAGAAATATGGGTGTCTCGGGCCACTGCTAATGAGTATCAGAATCTTCTCCTCGAACTGTAGATTGAATCCATCCCAGCTCAGCAGGGCTTAAAAGTTTTTTCCATCAAGTGGGTATTTTGTGGCTTGTTTGAGTTTCATGCCTTTACATTCCAGCTCCCACATCAAACTCACCACTCTGCTTGGCACTAGTCTTCCTGCTCTTTGAGCAAAGAACTATCTTACGTGTTTACACATTTTTCAGCACAACAGAGTCCTATTCTTGGCTGAGTCTCCTGGAAAAGAACCGATACTAAATGGTATAAACCTGTTTTCTACCACATATTGGGAAGTTCGGAATCCAGCAAAAAGAATGACACAAAAAAAATCAGAAGCTTTTTTAAAGACACTATATGCTTAAATGCCTGTGATTTTAGACAATTCAGAGTTAGCATTACTATTCCATATTAAAATTACTAATTAGTACATTGCAAAGCAACTGAATTTTATTCTAGGTGGGAAATGAAGTCTCAGGATGAAGATTCATAAGATGTTCGAGTCAACTTGTTAGCTGACTGCTACCAAAAGGGATGGTCCTGCTCTTCAGCCTCTGCTGGCCTAACAGGCTTTATCCCTTTTTCCCAACCTCTACACTACTTCCAAGCATGACCCCTATGTTCACACTGGTGCTATGTGCAATTCAGCTCACTAAACCAAGAGAAGATTGACATGATTTTGTGGTTTAGCTTCCTGCAAGTTTAGCCAGATGAAGTGACTTATAAAAGCATCAGATAAAGCCAAAGCAGACAGGCAAAAAAGGAGGAATGGATGGGATCTTAAAATTATCTTAGCAATTTCTAGAAACCAACTTTTGGGTCATGGCTATAACTAAGGGCAGTGTAAATGTAGATACAAAGTTGCAATGAGCTGGCTACTCTTCGCTAAGTAGTGCTGCTTATGTTTTTCCCCCCTAATAAACCAGAGGCATAGGCTACCTCACCTTTTCCACAGGGTAAGGGCTTTAAAAAAAAGTTGCAATCAAACAGCTCCACCTCTTATGCCACATCTCCATAGATAAGCACACCTAACTACAAGCACCTGACATTACACGATCAACCAGCAAGTTCTGATCTGCAGTTAATTCTTTGATGATATTTTAAATCAAGAGAAATGAAATTAGCTGAAGGACACTTGAAATAGCTGTCCCCAAAAACACCCAACACCACCTCCATGTCCTGTGAGTAAAGCTAAGAGTGTAAATTAGGAAAGGACAAACTTCAAATTCTTGGGCAATTTAAATATTAGAAAAAACAGTACGAGAAATTTAGAAATACCATTTTTTAAAAATATGAGCACCTGTGGCATTTTCTAGAAAGGTGAAATACCATACAATTTACATAAAACATGGAAAAACCCCCACATCCTTCAGAATCAACTCCTTAAGTGCAGATTACTACTCTAAAACTACGTTCAGTGCATACTTGCATTTGAGGTTGACAGAAAAGAAATGATACTGTGAGAACCTTCAGTTCAATCAGTCCCCCAGAAAGAGATGCTGGAACTCTTTGCTAAAGTAATCCAGTTTCCAAACTGACTATTTTTGCAACTCAAAATGGTCCTTATTTCAGATCAGTTTAGTTCACAATCATGGACTAAATACTTTACACACGTGTCTTAGTAACAACTAAGAAATTATGGATTTCCTGGCTTGTCGTACTCAGACATGAAAGGACCACGCAGACACCGTTCTGTCAGGATAGGGCCTGGGCCAAAGAGAGAGATCAAGAAGGGCCAAGGTAGGGCAAAGAAGGGGGAAGAAGGAGGAAGAAGACCGGCCCGGCCCTTTATTTTGTTAGTTATATATCTTTTTAGAGACAACCATGGATTGGAGGATGGGGTTACCACCTCTCCATGACACTGGTCAGACCAAAAGTCTATCATAATTCTCCGCCTAACAAAAAGAATGATAATAATAGATACCGGTAGGTAAACATGCTGATATTTACAGTAAAGTGCCTGAGAAATTCTACAACAAGAATGAAAACATACAAAGACTGCAAAACTCAGGGCGACACTGGCTAAACTTCACAGTAACACAAAAACCAGTTGTTCAGCAGGTAACTGTTTATATGAGAGCTGTACAAAAGTCTTTATATCTTTTCACAACTAATTTGGGAGTCTGGGACAGGCATTTGTTTTAACTGTCACTACTTGAGGAAGCATAAACATGAGGTCCAGAAACCAGGATCACTGTACAACCACACCAGCTTTGACCAATCTGTTCTCAGGATATCCTTTTTGCTTTTATACATGGCATTTGAGATGGTTAATTCCTTGAAAAATAGCAAGACAGATTTAACTTGAGACCAACTGTCAATTTCCCTCTAGGAATAACACTCAGTAGCAGCTACAGTCCATTTAGAGCTTGTCACAAGTAGTGGTTTAACTCGATTGAGTTTTTCTTCTGCTTACAGAAGACTGGCCTTCAGTTTCAACATTTCCACATTTTTGGTAAAGTCATGACCTCCCCAGCCCCTTCAGAACTCTTCAGTGATGAGCAGCTTTTCTTCAAAAATGTTCATTGCTACATGTAACCATGTACCTAAATTCACTTTTTAGTTCAAATACCGCTTCTTTGACACAAGGGCTCTTAGTGCCACAATACACTGGTAAGTTTCAGTGAACTTCATCAACTGGGTTCATCATTTCTTTTCTGTGCCTAAATTCTTCTGGGGCTTCAAGCCCAAGAGGACACGGCACATTCACAATCTTTATGCCAGCTTCTAAATGCCTAGAATCCAGAATAAAAACCATTAAGTAAAATCAGAATAAGAAGCATAGTTTGCGGAATTAGGACTCTAAATAGCAACATAGTGAATGGATTGTAAATCACCAAAAGGAAATGCTCTCCTGGACTTGAGTATCTGAAACAATAAATGACATGAGCTTATGAGCTGGGTAGTCTTCCTTCAATGCCCCCTGTTTAGCCATCTATAGTATTTGAGAAGAGAGAACTATGTCTCTTTTCTCTTTGAAAATGAAGAGTGGGGTGTTAATTTTCTACCTAATAAATTAAAAGAACTTGTTTAGAAGGTTTTTGGTTTGTGCACTCAGTATGACAATCCAATCCCACAACTCCTGTCTTCCCCAAGCAGCCTATGCTAAGGCACAGGCCAAGAAGTCAGTAGGTAGCATAAGTGAACCATGATCCCCACTCCCAAACAACAATAAGAGTTCCTGCTGGTGAGTGATTTAGGACTTTCTAAGACTTTCCAGGCACAACTGAAACACCCTTGTAAAGCTAAAGAAAAACTTTAAAAGGCAGAAAAATTGGATAACTGGAGGTATAATTATTCAAAAACAAACAACTGTGAAATTTTCATGAGGTGATCAAACCAAAGAATCTGTGGATGCTCTGAATTTATCAATATCAAATTTAGAGGAACTGTGCTCATGTAAGCCTCTGACGTATACTACCTTCAGCTTCCCCAGAGTTCAGCCCAGCAGAGAGGTGAAATCCTTCAGAAGAGACTACATATTAAGAGACTACATATTTTTCATTGAATTTAGGAATTTGACTATACACGTATGTATGGATATCTGTATGTATATGCACACACAACAAACTTATCTTTGTTGCTGACCAGCGTGATTGCTCGCTACCTAGACCGACCACTTTGGCAGTAGTGAATGGCATAGAAACAAATCCTCGCTCTGGGCCAGTGCTGTAACCAATGTAATGAGGGGGTACGTGCAGTTTAACAAGGCCAAGCACAAGGTGCTGCACTTGGGTGGGGGCAACCCCCGGAATCAATACAGGTTGTGGGATGAGCAGATTGAGACCAGCCCTGAAAGACTTGGGGGTGCTGGTGGGTGACAAGCTGTACATGAGCCAGCACTGTGCACTCACAACCCAGAAAGCCAATCATACCCTGGGCTGTGTCAAAACCAGCATAGCCAGCAGGGTGAGAGAGGGGATTCTGCCCCTCTGCTCTGGTGAGACCCCACCAGGAGTGCTGCATCCAGCTCTGGGGTCCCCACAGAAGGACAGGAAGGACAAAGGGCTGTTGGAGCAAGTCCAGATGAGAGGCACCACGGTGAACAGAGGGATGGAGCACCCCTCCTATGAGGAAAGGCTGAGAGAATTGGGATTATTCAGCCTGGGGAAGAGTTGTGGCCTTCCAGTATGTGAAGGGAGAATACAAGAAAAAGGGAGAGAGACTATTTACAAGAGCATGTAGGGACAGAACAAGAGGGAATGGCTTCAAACCGAGAGTAGGTTTAGATCAGATATTAGGAAGAAATTCTTTTCTGTGAGGGTGGTCAGGCACTGGTACAAGTTCTCCAGAGAAGCTGTGGATGCCCCAGACCTGTAAGTCTTCAAGACCAGACCAGATGGAGCTCTAAGAAACCTGGCCTAGTGGAATGTGTCCCTGCCCATGACAGAGAAGCTGGAACTAGATGACCCCTGAAGTTTCTTGCAACCCTGACCATTCCATGATGATTCTCTGATGAAGCTGGGGTTTTTTAGGAGACATGCCTAAGGCAGTTGTGCTTTATGGTCAACCCAATGCTATCACTGAGCAAGTGTTGATCCTGCCAGGCTTTTCAGGGAAAACGAGAGAGAAGGCATCCACTTTGCAAATGGGAGATGATGTCAGATACTAAGGAGGACTCTTTACTTACATGTGGGCAGCAAAACTCTAAGAACTCAACAACTTTACCAAAACAACAACTTTAGCAAAAGCACTGATAACTACAGATTCAGTATTGAAATAGGTAGATTTTCTGTTCATAGCAGCTTTTGAATGACATTACTTAATTTTAACTGACATTGAATAGTCAAGTTCCCAAATGCTTTTCTGACATTGCCTTTGAAACTCTCAAAGCTGCAAAATCTTTTTTGAAGTAAAATCTTCACAACATAAGGCTTCTGTTCTTAGACTTGAAGTTTCAAGTTTCTACTCAAGTTTTCTACATCTTTCATTAGTCCATGGGTATCACTTTTTTTCATCAACTCAAACCAACAAGACTAGGAAGAATCATATGAAACCAGCAAGTGGAGAGATCAAAAGAAATGAAAATATTTTTTCATCTACTGCCGAGTTTATTTGAAGATTATCTGACATTGGATACCAAGGATGCTAAAAGTCTGTATCTGTTGAATAAATAAATGGAATAAAAAGACATTCTATTTTTTTAAGGTAACAAACTACAGAAGCTCAGAACATAAAGGGAAAGTATCTTGGTATGTTTGTTTATTATTAACAAAACAAACTCCTGATCTAACCCAACATATTATCAAGTTTCCACCCAGATTCAGAGAAAAATAAAAAGAGCACAGTGTTTCTGTGTTTTCCAGGAAAAATATAGTTCTAAGATCTTGGTACAAAACAAAAACACTCTAATTCTTCAAGATCCTTTAATTTAAACTCAAATCTGAATTGTATTCTTGGCCTGAAGTGGTTCTAAGTTGGTATTTTAAGCACCTCTGATATAAAACCAACAATGTTACACTGCTGCTTAGTGGAGACAGATCAATACAAAATGGCTACAAAGCAAAAATGGCCTATCCCAAGCAAACACAATACTTGTAGAACTTGGGTTAAAAATCAACTATACAAGTTACAGCAATCATTATGAAAGGACAACACTTTAAATCAGCCAGAAATTCAGTAAAAAATTATTACAGCCTTATGTCTCTCCTACTATTGGTTTATTAAGAGGATTCTTGGAACTGCTTACCAAGTAATGCAATTACAGCATGAAAACCAAGGAATTGTGACTAAAAAGGCACTATTAGAGGCCTGTGCTTTTATGTTTCCTGAAAACAACAGGCAGATTCAGAAATCAGGAACAGTATCCTTTCAATATAGAACATTATTTTAGTTCTTTACTTCAGCTGGGAGTTGCATTCAATAGCACAGAACAGTAAAATACACTCACACTACTTGGAAAACTGAACTAATCAATTACCTTACATGCCATGGGGTCAGGGGCTTTGCTGTTTGTAAGAATTACCAGCAATTCCATTACATCCTTCAAAAAGCAACAGCTTCTAGGTTTCCAAAATGACATAAGTGGAGTACAACCATTTGGCCAAGATGCTGACTCATCGTGCCCTGAATGAACACCTGACCTGAGACAACTCAAAGAGGTGAAGTCATGAACATGGTAGACTGAACTTTATTTTACTTTGGATATTCACTGACAACTAGACCCTGACAAAACATACTACCAGCAGTCCCCAGGATCCTGCCAAATACACCACATATCTCACGCTGCCAGAAGTCTGCCAATCTCTATGTTAATATGGAAAAACCTTAGAGCAGTTCTTGACACTACTCTGTGCAGCTTTGGCACTGCTTTCTTGCTGTGGCATTCAAACCAATCCACCCGCATTTGCAAGAATGACTCTGCAAGGTACCTGAGCAGTGTCTTCTCCTAAGAGAAACCACCTTTGTTTTTTCCAGGATTATTTACTTTCATAAATCAAGCAGCTGAAGAGACGTGCATTAATTGAGGCAAACCAAATAAGGAGGTTACAACCAAGAACTCCATTACACTGGGACTTGGTTAAAGTATTTACAGATAGCCGAGAATAGAAAGCAAAACCAACAGACAAGTTAACCACAGCATGGCTAAGCTTTACTTCTGCAAGTAACTGAATTTCAAGTCACCACCTTCAGCACTACTAAATAGGTAGAATACCAACTGGGAAACCTGAAACTTTGAGATAGGAAAGGAGTTGCTCTCCCCAAAAGCAAACACTGAAATTCAGGGACCACAGTCTGCCTAGGCATTTAAAGCAAGGAATATAGAATATACATATTAAAGAAATAAAGAATATAGAATATACCTTGCTATGGGTATACCAAACTAAAAGTATCTCCTAGGGGAATTTCATGGTCACGGATTCCTTAGCTACAATAGCAGCAGTTGATTATGAAATAAAAGCCACAGGAATAGAAGTTATCATTACAACCCAGAATTTAAGGCTGTTCTGCACACTCACCTCTCTTCTGCTGAAGACTGACAAAGAAGTGTTTCCTAATTCTGACTTCTATCTTATGAGGACCAGATATTCCACATAAAATACAGAGTGAGGGGATCACAGACACAGCAGGCCCTCTTCCCTAAGAACATTTGTGTGTCCAATTAAAATGCCATCTGGTTTCCACAACAGAGAAAAAAGCTGCTCTTGGGGTAGAGCACTACAAATACCTATCTGTTAGACAAAGACACCTCCACAAGTATACTTGACATGTCTAAGAATGCCTCATGATTTTTTTGCATCAGCTTAAGATGTGCTCTCTTACTTCCAACTTCTTTTGTAACTCCATGGGCACTCTCATTTCTATTTGTTTCAAATTTTTTCCTCATTCTGCTGTGCTTAGGTAAACACATGGCACTATCACCAAATTAATCTACATTGTATTCTTGAAGGGTTTCAACATTCGGATATTTAGCTCCCTTGTTATATATATACCAGGCAAATGTAAGAGCTGGCAGAGATCTCAGGGATGATAACATACCCCTTTAATTAAAAGAGAAAAATGTTGAATTAAAAAAAAAAATCTCTATGAAATAAACAATAGCTAACAAATTAAATGGGGAAAGCACATGGCAGGGTCAGGCTAGTTATTTTATTCCTGCTTGTCCAGATTATTAAAAAAAAAAAGTCTGTGTAATAATATTAATTTTTTTCTACCTACTCAAAACCAGATTTCATTCTTACTTTTTTTTAAATCACTCTAGTAAATGAAAGGGATGGTAGAAAGGTTTAAAATTTGCCATGAAAATTCTTCCAAGAAGTCATGTAGGTCAAGGGGTCAGAAACGACTAATGAAAATTGGCACTCTGTTACAACACACTGTCACTGTACCAGAACAGGCTGTAACAGAATGTATGTACTATTCAGAAAGATGGACTGGTGCTAGGTTTGAAGGGCCCATTACTAAATAATGTACTGAAAACACACATACAGAATGTACAACCACTTTACAACTGAGGCTTGAAATATATTAATGTGTTTTTCCTATTAGCACTTTGCTTTTAAAACAATCTTTCCTCAAGTAGTTAAACATCAGTGAGTCACAAGGTAGGTGTCTGTACTGTGCCTCTACTAACACTGTCCTACCAGTGACCTCCAGTGTGACAGCTTGGGATTATTTACTAACAGGGATTTGGTACATTATCCAGCAGGAGAAATGGACTGAATGAAAGACCAATATGGTGGGAATGGGTAATAACTACATGCTTGAAGCAAGAAGGCAAGGAATTTGTCAGAGATTTGGATTTCTGTCTGATCTTGGATTTCATTTGTGTTAAAGGCCATCAACCTTAGTAAGACAGGACTATTCCAGAAATAAATTTTAGGTGTAACCTCTTGCAACTAATGGTTATTAGGTAACTGTTCAAATCAGTCCAATTTGAGCAACAATTGCATCTAAATGAATGAAGAATTCAAATAATAAAATTACAATCCCCTGATTTTGCTTCTTTGGACTATGGTGTCAAATTTGAGGTAGGACCTGGATTTTAGATTAATATGCATAACAAATATCAACTCATCTTTTCATTAAGAAAATTATTAACATAAGCAAGAGTATTCACAGCTCTATCATTCTGAATACTGTGATGTTAATTTTAAAGCATCAGAAATAATGGAATATTACAGCACACAACACACAGACTTTCTCCCAAAAAATCCAAACGTGCTGATGATACTATATTCCTCTTCCCTCTTAAGGTTAACATGTCATTACGGCGCATTTCCCATCAGGGGCTTTTAGCTCAGTATCGCAGGTCAAGCCAACGGTAACTGTATAGCAAGAAGCATCAAAATCAGACGCGGAAGGAGTCAAGATGTGAACACATCTGTCCCTCAGTGTTGGTAAGCACAGGCTTATTCATCAAGCACAGGTCCTCTCTCTTCCCTTCAGCACACGGGTTATACCCAGCACCATTGCTCAGCAAATACAACTTGTGACAAACACCACGGGAAACCGCAGACAAGATACACGCCGCTACAGCGCGGGGTGCGTTCCAGAGGGCACGGCCGCGCCAGGGCTCGGGCTTCCCCTCTCCTCCCCCTCCACCCTATTTCCCTGCAGTGACCCCTCAGCGCTGGCAGAAAGCTGTAGCACAGCCTCGCTCGCCCCGGCTCTGCCTGGGGGACCCGTGTTGTGTCTACAGCGCAGGCCCCATGTGACAGACACAGATACAGACGCACAGACAAGACAGACAGACACATGCACAGGTGCGGGGAGGGGCGAGTGACCCGGACACGCGCACACCTGGCGCGCACCCGCGGCGCCTCGCGGGGCGGGCGGGGGCGCGCACAGGCGCGGGCACAGGGGTCTGTCCCCGTGTCCCCCCTCCGCCCTCCCGCGCGCGGGCAACCGAGGCCCCCACGCGCCGGTTACATAACGCCGCGCGCCGTTCCCCTTTCCCTTCCCCCCGTTCCCGCGCCGGGAAGAGAACGGGAAAGGCCCAGGCCGCGGGCCCAGGGAGGGGCTGTGAGGCAGGGCAGCGGCTGCGGGCCCTGCGTCTGCCTCCGGCTCCCCCTCCCTTCCTCCCGCCCTTCCTTCTCCCCGTCCCCGAGCCACCCCCGCACGCCCCCCCGCCA